>UXGD01004293.1:0-17558 GCA_900474315.1 Torymus auratus | reverse complement strand
CACACACACACACACACACACACACACACACACACACACACACACACACACACACACACACACACACATACATACACTCACATCGATACGGACATTTTTTTAAAATAGCGTATTTCGATTCCAAATTTGCTAAACAACATTCCTAGCACATTTTCTCAAAAACTTTTTTTTGACTATCACAAAGCTTCCTCTAGGAGGAAGCAATAAGGCCCATTCCGAAAAATCCGGAGACATGTGTCTCATTTGTTAAAAGGAAGTGTTTCCTGCAAGAGTAGGAAAATCCAGGACCCGCATCCCTGGTGCTTCCCTTCTTAGTCGAGCTTTGTTTATAATTTAATCGATAAAATTTTCCGATGAAATTTCAATAAATACATAAAATTCATTACAACTAATGGTGTTGAATTTTTTTATTCCATTAATCTTTTTGCGAAGATCAAATAAACTATAGGTATATGTTTATCCGATAACGAGTACATTGGTTTCATGAATTCCTTTATCTGATGCGGTAAGTTATTAATCGGTGACTTAAGCTGAATTCCGCGTTGTGCGTTGTTGATGTACAAAATGCGAGATTGGCGTCTTAATAATAATACGTGTCATGAATCAAGCTTTCCTATATAAACAAAAGCTGACAGAAAGGAATTCGATCGCTATCGGGTTTATCGTTGCTGATTTTCACGTCGTCGAAAATCCTTCCGTTGTATGCATTGCACGAGCATGACACGTTGACTCCGCAAAAATCTCGAGACAATTACAGATAAAAATTCTGCTGCAAACGTGAAGTATGGTACAATAAGTATTCCACGCCCGATATGGGCATATGCAATCTGGTAATGATCGATCGAGAGGGTTATTTGTTTCGCTACCCATGCGCGCGTCCGCGTGGCGCATCTAGTTTTGCCGATTAGTCAATCAAAGCACTTGAAGCTGCCTAAAACATTTGCTGATATATAACGATTAGTATCGAATGTTAGATCCGCACGTAAATGCAGAGCCCAGCTTAGATTTTTGTCATGAGCGCGCGAGAGAGAGAGAGGAAGCAGCAAACGATTCGGATCTGCGATAACAAACGTATACTGTTGAATTACAGCAGAGCTAATTTTGCAGCGATTTCTTCGTAAATATAGAACGAAATCGGTATCGGTCGCATATATAGCGCTGATATACGCGACAACGATGGACAACAATGCAGATGTCAGGTCGGATATAGAGAGATCTCTGATCAGATAGCCGCTTGATCGATTGCACACCGTTATCGATAAGATGAAGAGCCACACAGAGAGCGAGATCGATTTTCAGCTTGTTAATCTATAATAACTTGGAGGTGGCGTGCGCACGCGAACAGATTTCTGATATAGTGAAAAGAATATAAAGTCGCGCGAGCGCCGTGGTGGTCATTCTCAAGTTTGGCTTTCCCAGTGATCAGCAACAACATGTCGAGGATTCTAACGATTTTTGCGCTGCTCAGCGCCGCTTTTGTGTTTAGTGATGGGGCGCTTGTGTCACCGGAAGAAGCTGGAGATTTCGAACTCACCCCGGGTGAAATCAGCGCGCTGAGCAGTTTGATACCCGAGGACCTAAATTTGACCGAACTGTCGGTGGCTATGAGAGCTGACCATCCTCACGCTCATCTCTCTGTTGTAAGTACACATATAGTTGTTGAACAAGCATAATTTTCTACAAAATTTTTCATTTCTTTCACAAAATTTTATTTAAAAATACTACTTTATTTAACCAACAATATGAAATTTATCATTTTGATCAATAATATGTACGGCCAGTAATGTATTGCATATGAGCTATTCGCAAATTTATTTCCCTTTCACGTCTCAAAAAATTTAAAAAATTTTTAAGACACACTCATGGGACAAGATTTTTCTTGTTTTTTGAGCTTTACTAGAGAAGAAAAAAAATACGTGCACACTAAATTTAATGGTATAATTTTTTTGTGACAGATTCTAGTTTTTGAGAAAATAGTCAAAGACGTTCTTCTCTTCAAAAGTCAGCCATTTTTTTCTAAAATCTGTCAACTTAAAAGTTCAAAAAAGAAATTTAAACTTCAAAGAAAGAGCATTAATTCCGTTTTTTAAAAATTAAAAAATGTTGATTCCTTCAAAAGTTACAAAGGTTTAAAGTTGAACGTCGCAAAGGCATAAAAATGCAAAAATCGCAGAAATCGGCAGCACCGGCTTCGAGAGTATTTTCATGCATTTCGACGTTCAAAGTCAAACCCTTGTAACTTTTGAAGGAATCAAAATTTTTCAATTTTTAAAAAAAGGAATTAAAGCACTTTCTTTGAAGTTTAAATTTCTTTTTTGAACTTTTAAGTTGACAGATTTTAGAAGAAATGGCTGACATTTGAAGAGAAGGACTTTTTTGACTATTTTCTCAAAAACTAGAATCTGTCGCAAAAAAGGATACCATTAAATTTAGCGTGCACATATTTTTTTCTCATCTAGTAAAGCTCAAAAAACAAGAAAAACCTTGTCCCATGAGTGTACCTTAAAAAAAAAATTTTTATTTTTTGAGACGTAAAAGGGAAATAAATTTGAGAATAGCTCATATATCATATAGACCCACGTGGCGTTAGCTCGCACATGCCACGCTTCACTTATCATACGACTTATCTGATCGATGAATAATTATGTAAGCTCAACACTATATCTAAATACATACTAAAGCTATTTGTTAACTCATTGGTCATTATATCCTCAATGTAATAAATCACTTGAACTTAATCACAATTCGATAAATCCAGATTGCAACATTTTTCAATATTCTACCTCGTTTTTTCAGATCGAAGTTGTCAAACTCTACGATTACTCGGTAGAGACGCATACGGTTGAAACGAGCGATGGATACATCCTTGAATTGCACAGGATTACAGGCAACAAGAGAAGTCCAAGCGCCGATGGCAAGCACCCGGTTCTACTGCAGCACGGGTTGATTTGCAGCTCGATGGACTGGGTGCTCGCCGGTCCCGAGAAAGGTCTTGGCTTCATCCTCGCGGACGCCGGATACGATGTTTGGATGGGCAATGTCAGAGGTAGCAAATACTCTCGTAAACATAAGCGTTACTCAGTTGCTCAAGCTAAATATTGGGACTTTAGGTATGTTTCGTTCATTATAACAACGGATTGCCAATGACATAATATAATTTCATTACATTGGATCTCTAAATTGTTTAGTTGGCACGAGATGGGTATTCGCGACCTCCCAAGAATGATCGATCACATTCTGGAGACAACGCACAAAGAGAAGCTCTTCTATGTTGGTCACAGTCAGGGAAGTACGGCATTCTTCGTAATGGCCAGTGAACTTCCGGAATACAACAAAAAGATCAATGCCATGTTCTCGCTGGCACCGGTCGCCTACTGTTCCAGGATGTTCAGTCCAGTTTTCCAAGCTCTCGCGCGTTTGATAAAACCCATAAATGTGAGTTAATATTCTATACGAACGATATATGCTGCTATTTATCAATACAACTGATTTTCATCTTATTAATGTCGTCATTTTCAGCTTGTGGCAGGATTGATTGGCGTATACGAGTTCAAACCAACCGACCACTTCTTCAAGAAATTTGCTACATTAGTGTGCAGCGATAATTCCATCCTCCAACCAATTTGCATGAATGCTTTATTCATCGTCTGTGGATTCAACAAGGAGCAGTTTAACACGGTAATTGAATAAATTATTTGACATTAAATCAATGGTTAAAAACTATTTTACTTATATTCACTGAGACATAATATATATCAACTTACATCGTTCTTCTATGAATTACAGACACTTCTTCCTGCAGTAGTAGCTCACGTCCCAGCTGGAGCGGGCGTCAATCAATTCGTTCATTATGCTCAAATAATACGCTCGGGGCATTTCCGTCAATTCGATCATGGCTTTTGGGGCAATATGGCCAAGTATCACAAAATCACACCACCGTCCTACAATCTAAAAAATGTCAAAGCACCTATTTCTTTACACTACAGTGTCAATGATTGGCTTTCTGATCCAATGGTATTTAGATCTTAACTCTATAGTAAATTAACAACAAATTTTCACTTGTTTGACAATTTTAACAATTTATTTTTCATCTTTTAAGGACGTACAAAAGCTGTATTCCTTACTTCCAAAGCCAATCGGAAGATTTCGTGTAGCGAATAATAAGTGGAATCATCTTGACTACCTTTGGGGAAAGGACGTCAAGCCTATTCTCTACGACAAGATTATGAGCATTATGGAAAGATACAAAAAATAATCGAAATCTCATTTCCTTTCTGACGTTTTTTTTTCATTCGCGAAAAAAAGAGTGTTGAACACGAATCTAGTCGAAATTTTTTATACGATTTTGCTATATTTTCTTACATTGTTATTTTTTGTAAAAATGTTATGTAGTCAGGCAATGACTAAGAAACTAGTCGCTATTTTAAAAGGTAGAAAATTTACTTTAAAACTTCTAATAGAAATGACGAGTATGATATATCTTAGTTAAACATGTAAATCTTTCAAAGGTAAGGTTGTAGATAATTATTAAAATAAGAGAGAAAAATTATATTTAGATAATAGAAGTTATAATTAGGTACTAAGTTTTTCAACGCAGTAATATAATTCCAATATCAAAATATTTTTTTTTTAATATCATTCTTTGTAAGACAAATTTGTTCTTAAATAGCAATAAAAATTGGCTTATGTTTTAATAAATGTATAATCTATTTACTAATGGACCCATAGCAACTTTGCAAGCACTGCTTGTATTCCGTATACAAACATTTTGTTTGGTTAAAGTTTGAGAAAACATCTGGTAAAGTTTTAGGTCTGGAATTGTTTAAAAATATAATTTTAAAAGTATACTCTTCTCAAACGAAAAGTTCTTTACGCTGCAGTAATACACAAAGTTTATCACTCCTACTCCCTTGATTCTATATAGTCATCATGTAAAAAACAATCAAAAAGAGGGAATAACCTTGTTCTATCAGATGAAGCAAGAAATTAACGATGTAATCTATAAAAGTATTACAACTATTTTCCTTGATCAAATAACTTGATTACACGGTACAATGTGGGTGGTTGTTAGAAATCGGAACGAATAAATTCATAAACTTTGTTCATTCCAACAACCATAATTCACTACCTCATTATGCTGCATATAATTTCGAACTTTTCTAGACTATCTATTTACGGCTTTTGCGGGCTTCATGAACGACAAATAATAAACAAACTCACTCAACATAATATTTGTTTTCGAAAACTGAACTTTCCGTGTTGCGTCTCGCGGTGCATCGAAGCTCGTTGCGAAATCAAATTTTTCAACTTCGAGTCGCAAAATAAAATAAAAAAAAATACCGCCGCGGCCATTTAAATGCGTTAATCAATTATTTTCCAATGATGAAGCACTTTACTCTTGACCTTAGCGCAGCGCTCATCGATAATACATCGCCTCGGCAGCATAAACTCGTCGACTCCCCGATCGTTACATAAATCCACAACTTAACATTTATATTATTAAAGACTCGCCCGAGTTATACGATCATTTCACCCGAAATCTGCGCAACGTCCGAAAATTTTCCGCGCACGCGTGTTTCCACTCCCCTTCTCTTTTCTTAATCAATTCGCTGACGCTCCATATATCGATGCGCGCCAAATTCGAATGCATCACGCGTTCACGGAAGAATACCTGCGTTCACCCAGCAAGTTTCGTCCCATCCGAAACTCCGCGTTCAGTTTCGATAATCGCGCGTTCACGTATACAACGTCGCGCGTACCACACCACTATACTTCATCATCAGCATCATCATAGCGAATACTTACCGTCGCCGTTCGCGTGACTCATATACTTGTATCCCCGCGACTGCAGTCCCTTTAAGTAGCCCGGGTGGCAAGCTCCACGCCGGATATACACACCCGGAGTCGTTCGCGGAACGCGCGACGTAGCGCAACGTTATACACTCTACTCGTTTTTTTGTTGCCTCTGCCTTTCTTTCTTTCGCATAAATAATGCGCATCGACTAAGAGAGAGAGAGAGAGAAAGAGAGAGAAACGATACGAAGTGCGCGTTCTGCGCGGTCGCATCGGCGTGTAATAATACTGTGTGCACGTGCTTGTGTGTGTGCGCGCGCATAGTGAGAGTGGTGGCACGCGAGCAGCGGTTCACCGCGGGGTCAAGATGCCGCCGCCAGCGCGCGGAAGCCGCGGCCACTGCGACGACGAGGACGGCCACTCAGCCGCAGCAGCACCGCGGGCAGCGTCAGCAGCAGTCGCCGATCGCGGTCTGGTCGAGCGCGGCAAAGCTCCGGCGCGCGCACTTCTCAGGTAGAATAATCTTTATCTCTCTTTCTCTATCGCGCGATCGTTATATAGATGGTCGAGTGCTTGTGATGTGTGTGCGCGTGAAGAGAGTTTCGCGATTTCATTGCGAAATAGTGTGTGTGTGTGTGGCTTAGGATATGATAATGAAGGTGTTTTGATTTGTCGACTGTGATTGTATGTGTGTGTGCACGAGCGCGAAATCGTGCGTCTATTGTAAGCTAAACACCGAAATCGGAGTTAGGGATGGTAATGAGGAACACGTGTATTGAGTGCTCGAGATTTGGAGCAGGTGACCCGATTTCAAAATTAGAAGAAGGTTGAGTGATAATATCATTAGTGTGTAAGAAATCAAAATAGTTTTTTAAATGACAAAATTATTATTTCTCATTTATTTAATATTGTTGTCAATGTTCTTTCGACGTGTTCTTCAATCGTTTCAGAATACATTACTTTAAGCGCTCTCTGATTCTCTTTTGTCTAACTCTCAGGACGTGACGAATCGTATTCGTTAATGAGAATGTTTAAAAAAAATATTTCGAGGAAAAGAAACATTTAGTATTGATGTTATGTTGAAACGATTGAAAAAATCGTTTAATAGACGTCTAGTAAAATTACTATCCATCAAATTTACCAATAAAATATTGGTCGTTAAAAATAAACTCACTTCCAACTCTGTTACAAGCTATTAGAATAACATTTTTGTAATGAATATATTGTAGAAGGACTTTGTAATGAATATATTGTAGAAGGATTTAAGATTCTATAAATTAATCATTGGTTGTACTAATTCGAACATTTAAAAAATATATTCTCATTGTTTCGGTCAATTTTATTTTTTTACTTCTTTAGAATATATTAAATCTTGACATCGCGCACAGTAAATCACTTCATAAACATAAGATTACTTGTAAAAACGTCTTTTGTTAATTTTATTGATTCTCACGTTAACAACAATTTTCACGTCATCACTAACAACTGGTGTTAATTGAAATTAATTTACACTTAGGTATAACCCATTGAAACTATCTATATGATTATATATGACTATTTCATATAAAAATGAAAACTACAACAATAAAATTTTAAATTCTAACGATTAATTTTGTCTGAGATTGAATTGAAATTTATAAATATCTATTCGTAAAGTTGATTAGTCAATATAATATTAAACAATAGTAAAGCTAATTTAATTTTTCTATGATTTAATCACTTTAGTTTCTTAAAAAATTAAGTACTTTCGCTTAAAAACTCTATCAAAGATAAATGTGATTCATATAAAAGTTGATAAACAAGAAGAGGGTTTATCCCATACATTAGAATAATAATATTTTTGTAAAGGTATCTTGGTTACGATAACTGGTCGACTAAAAAGAAGGCTCTTATCACATCCACAATGACCATCACGGGACTTCTGCTACTCACCACTGTAGCAGTGGTGGTGAGCACCGAGACCTACTTCGACACCAGTGGACGAAATTTGGTAACGATGGAAATAAATACATACATCATTATTTAATATTAATTTAATAAATTTTCAATCTAAATAAAAAAAAAATCTATATACATTATATGAATAAATTTGTAGAGAAATTTTTAATTTATCGGCGGCTTTTAATTACGATGCATGATTCATCCGTTGAACTATAATTAATATGCTTGTTATTGTAAGAATTCTCGATGTTAACTCAATCATCTGCATAGTGATTTTTAAATAGATTAGGGACGCATGATAATCACAAATGCGAGCTTGCGAGCCATAGTAAACATTATTTTTACGAATTTGACTGAAAACTTACAAAGCAATGATTACATAATTACATATCCCGATGTTTTCCTTTAATCTAGGTATTTCCGAAAGTTTAACGCATGATTTTTATCATTTATTCTCGCTTTAATTAATGTCTTTGACCAAGGGGGGGGGGCACAACTAAAAACCATAATATGGAGTTCTTATGGGATATCAGCAGTTGATGCATACATCATCAAACGTTTAAATTCAAATATTCAGCTGTTTATCATCTATCTTGATAAAGAACATATAGATTTTGATTGATCAAAATGAATTTTCTAATTAATAAAATGTATTTAATGATAAAAAACAAAATCTACATCGAAGGGTTGTTCTTGATTAGACATCTGAGATGTTAAGTTAACATCAACGTAACACGCACGATTACTGTATTTGAAAATTCACTTTAGTTTCAGTTAAACGTACTTTCGGAATATGAACTAGAGCGATATGCGTTCCCGCCTGTTCTGCCGACATCTGAGGCCGATCTGGTCAAACCTGTGGACCCGGGTGAAGAAACGATACTGTACAGGATATCTTCAGGACCGAAATCGCCGAAGAGGCCAGGGAAGAAGCCTGTATTCATCGAGAACGGAATTCTCTGCGATAACGATCCCTGCGAAGTAAACAAGCCCAAGATCGCCGTTGGTAAATTTTTAAATCATCAGATTCCGTTAGGGAACTCCGATAGTGTTCATATACTTCCGGGATTGAATTTTGAATCGTGTTTTACATTGGATAAGAAAAATATAGAAAATAAACTTGAGATGGTTTCATATTTTTTAAACGAATAAATTTTGTTTTCATAGTAGATACATACATGAGGAGTGGTATGCCAATGTGTATGAACCATTTTTGAACAATTATCATTTTGAATAAGTAAATAAAAATATAAATATCCTTTTAGTGTATGATAAATATAGCTTCAAACTTCATTTCCGTTGCTATTAAATTGTATTTTTACTCATTTTACGTAAATTTGAAAAATCAAAGAGCGTCTTATTCAGAAAATTCTCTTGTAAGTACATAATTGCAAGTAATGCGACTTTACTCATTTTTCTTAAAATCTGAAATTTATATAGGTTTCACGTATTGGGCAGACTTTTTGTTTGAATTACATTGATTTTCAGTACCTTTTTTTAACTTTAATAGTAGTTTATGCAATGAGACATCACATCAAAGCTAAATGTAAATTTATTTGATCTCGTCGTGTGTCGTATTTTGATGTGGTGTCATAAGTATTCTAAAGTATAATAGAGGCATCAATTACAAGAACTAGTTCAAGGGGTACATTGACTGCTTCATAATACACTAATTGCATTGCACATATTAATTGTAGGAAACGGTGTAATGAATCATTCAATGTAATTGTAAATATTTATGATATATAAAACAAAGAATATTAATGGTAATTCATTAAACTTTGGTCGTACAAAGTTTGACCATATAGGCGTTACATATTCTCTAATTGCAGAAGTTCTGTTTTTAATTTGAATTTCTTAAGAAACCTTCACAATTTTCGTCAGTATTCATTATCCTTGACGAATATTTGTCTTTTAGACATTATTGACTCTTTATAATTATAGTACACGAACGTGATTATATTATTATCATGTATTTTAAATGACTATACCCTAATATAACTGAACTTTCAGTTTATCAATTAATAATTTTAAGATACCCACAGTATTAAGCATATCTAAAAATAGTCATTTTTGTCTTTTATTTCTTTGTGATACCGATTGATTTTAATTTAATATTTCGAAAGGAAGAAGATAATTGAAAAACTTGTTTTGGCCTTGTAGGATACCTCAAACTTCTTAATGAAGCGAATTGAGATCACGTTTGAGCTTAGCGATTCAGCATTGTAATTATACACGTTCAGCAAAATAACATTTTTTATTTTTACATACTCGCTTAAGGCCAACATTTGAAATTCAACTTTTTTGCAAATCGAAAAAAGAAAAGACAAACTTATACCATTGCCAACTCAATACTGTTTCTTTATTTTCACACAATGGATCTTCGTTACAGCTTATATACTGGTAGACCGTGGCTACGACATCTGGCTGGGCATCGGCAACTCGACTCTCGCCGATAATCCCCAATCGTAGGTGACCGCGCTATAAAATCCTTTCTTTTGACCTGCGTTTGCACCCCCGCTGCGAATCGTGATCCTATATGTTTGTTATGTTTTAGAAGCGAGGCGAACGAGCGTAAGAGGCTGGAACGAGTGGCCCAGTATATCCTTGCCTCAACTCAGGCGGAGGAGCTGACGGTGATGGGCCACTTCAATGGCTCGGTGCAGTTCTTTGGCATGACGGCACCGAAAATCATCGGGTCGGATAAGCCACCGGTATGTTCAGACTTCGACATTGTCGAATTGGAATTATATACATAAGATAACGTTACTGGAGATTTCTGGCTGATTGAGTTATTATGCATATCCTTCAAGTATACAAAAGTATTAAAAACTTTTCCCCCACGACTTTTTTTCGCAAATGATAATAATTCAGATGAAAGAATCGGCCTTATAGTACTTCATTTCGAAGAATAAATATTGAAATTTTGTACAATAAGTAAAGTAATTCGTTTTTATGTAGACGACGAGTTCTATAAACTTGACTCTATTAATCTCAATTATTTTTCATCATTCTGATGATTGTGATTTCAGTCGAAAATTTCAAGATGGTTGGAATACATTCCAGGCGTAAAGGCTATCAAGACATTGTACAAGAAAGGAACAGGTTTTCTCACAAGTAATTTTTAAACACTTGCATGATTATTTGGCTTTTCACAATGGAAGTATGGTAATGTTTTTGTCAATGAAATTTAAAAGTATTATGCTATACTCGATGTAATCAATATACTACGTTATATACTTAACTCAAAATAATATATACACGAAATAAATATTAATGTATTTGCGTATATATATTTAGTAACAAAAATCAAAATATATAAATATTTATTTAGACTAAAGCATATTTTATGTGGCATGTTTTTACGTCAAATGCGTATATTTTTCATTGTACCCAATTACACGTAACAATGTACACGAACAATACACAAATAAAACAATTGTTTGCATGAACAAATATTCCATTGAATGCAACATATAAATTTTCAATAAATAACGTAAATTCAAACTCTCCACGTTTACATCAACTTTGACTAAACATATACCTTTCTTTTCGCAACAACACGTAATCCTCAAATTCCAGCAAAATAATAATTACGTTCCGAAATTCTGTCTTGCAGGAGGCTACAATGACGTTGTTGAGAAATTCGACAGAATTGGTCGTAAAATCCACTACATCGCCGACGATTCGAATATTCGCGATCTGAAGGTAAGCCCGCAGAATTGACGGCGTCCGTGTGTTGCACCGATTATCTCAAAATGTGATCGTAAAAAAAGAAAATGCGACCGCATGTGCGTTGACGACATTATTACATATAGTCGTTTAGCGCGGTTGCAATATCTACAGCTATGGGTACGTCTTTTTGAATCTTTAAATTCTCACAATCGTGTCACATCTTTGGACAAAAAAAAAAAAACTGTCGAAATCTCCCTGATTTATTTTGATTCCACGCTGTTTATACACGGGTTTTAACATATTTATTAAATTGTACATATTATTATATTTATAAGATTGTGTAAAATAATTAACCGATGTATTATATAAATTATTATAAAATATAATTCTATCATTCTGTAATAAAAAATTTTTTTCAATAAAGAAACGAAAATTAACGCATTTTATAAAATCTCATCTGAACTTTTACGACAGCTTTTATATATATACACATCTCAATTAAAACTCGTTATAATAACATTTTTATGAATCATATCTTCGTTTCACCCCACTTCTCTCTTTCGCATTTATAATTGAGCCAATTTATTGAAAAACTTTGATCACAAACTCGATCAAACTGTGCACTTGCATGAAATAAAAAACAAATCATCAGGTCTTCATCAAACTTTTCGCCACCACGTGCGCGCACGCGCATTTCGTTTCGAAAGGTGTATGTGCGTTCTCCGGAGCACATATGCCGCCCGTCGCCGGGTCGTCCTTGACTCGTTCGCTGCACCCGTGTTGCGCACACGTGTGTGGCCGCGCGCAACAATCGCGTACTTAGCAAGAGCCGGCGACGTGTGAAAGGGAAGGGATGTATACTTTATTTCTCTGCCTCGCGGTGTTGGCAGTACAGTGTAAATCGGGCGATTTTTTTTTTTCAAGGCTTTTTTGAGATAGGTACGTGGGGAAAAATTTCGTAGTAAAAATTACTATTTTTTATAGTAACCGTGGGACAGACTCGTATTTTTGTATGAAAATTACTGCAATTTATAGTCAGAATTGCTATTATTTTGCAATTTTAGCTATAAGTTGTAGTAATTTTTATGAGAAAGTGAGTATGCCCTACGTTTACCATTAAATATAATAATTTTTTTCCTAACTATTCGAAATTATTCTCCGTGTATGGCCAAGAAGAAAATGTGTCGGGAGATCGGGGAGAAAGTGAAATGCTATATTTTCAGCAGATATAGAGTAATTTCAATTGGAAAATGCACGTACTAATATAATATGACTTGCTTGTATAAAAGCTTTATACAAAATTGTCAACGGTTCGTAGCAAAGCTTTATTGATATTCTTTCAACCTGAGTTTGCAATATTTTAAATATTTAATCATCCGTAAAGCAATATTAGTTTTTGACAATTTTTAGAATAACTTTTCGTGAAATTCAAACAATTTATTTATATACCAGATTTCGAATTCAATTTCATATAGTCTAATTTAAAAAAAAAAGCAATTTTCTAACGTGCGGAATTTACGAGAACAGAAATTAGTTAATGCTTACAGTCTACGTCACGAGAATGTAAACGAGTTTTATGAAAAAAAAGTGTAATACAAGTCTCTGGTTACGAAATAGGTTCAAATATCGGAATACGTTATGAACTAATCGAAGTCGTAAATAGTCGTTCAAATTATGGGTATTGCACCCAAAAAAAAGTGGCGAATAATAATGAACAAAAATAAAAAAATTTGAACTTCTGTTATTTCAGACTACTGTTATGAAGGCCTGGGGATTCATGATGACAATGGTGCTACCTACTTTGTCGATTAAAAATTTTTCCGACATGATGGATCATCCTGATGTATTTTTAGACACGGTAAGTATTTTCAGTGTTTTTGTTGTTTAGGAGACGCATATTTACCAAAGTTTGTCTGCAGTAGTGGGCTGTAAATACTTTATTCTCGGAAAATCCGAACTTCATGCATCAATCACGATTACCTAACGTTACCCAGCTCTAATTAATTCGCCTTTACTACTTATGCATGCAACTGATTTATTTTATGACGCAAAACTGGAAGTTCAGCATTAAATTTTTTTTTACACAGTTTATTTTTTACTCGCAAAAACAATGAGTTGAATAATAATTTTCAAAAGCATTATATTTTGCATGCGGTCCTCGTTACGTATTATTAACAAGAAGAATCCATGTTTGTAAAAAAAGGTTCACTCTGATATAAATAAGCAACTATTTTGTTTTCGACAGTTGGCATAATTTTTCGTTTAATTTATTAAATAATACACACATCCAACAAGTTTCTAAATGATTTAATAGTCGAACCAGTAGAACAGGGCCAGGTTCCAGTCAGACGTTCAACAAACGCACATACTTTATTCATTTCATTTCGCAAGTTGTCCGCCTGTTCTTTTTACGAATTCATTAATCGAAACTACTTTTCCCTCTGCTCCCTTATTCAGTTCCAAACATTACCTCCACGTCATAAAAAAACGCATAATTACCGTAATGAATTCCATCTACTCACACGAACCATCCTATACACGTCTGAATTTTGCAGGCACAGCTCGCGCGCAAGTACGGCTACAGGTCGGAATCTCATCTGGTGGAGACGGCGGACGGTTACCTGTTGACGGTACACAGGATCTCGGGCAATGTAACACAGCCCCAGGGTGACGGCAAGCCGGTCGTCCTGCTGCAACACGGCATACTCGGGAGCTCCGCCGACTGGGTGATGCTGGGGCCGAATCAGTCGCTCGGTAAGGTTGCGATCGATCGCGGATGCATTATCGGTTGACGATATCGCGCGCTGCGATGGATGCTGCGGGGAGATTGTATTGAGACGATAGATTGGGGGGCTTTCGGGAGATTATTGATTGGGTTGGTGGGAGCGGTGAGGTACGAATTGGCTGTCAGTGTGGGGTTTGATAAGGTGTAAATTGGTATAATAGCTATAGTGTGTCGTTGAAACATAATTTTTGTTGATGATTTTTTTCTCAGTTTGGTCATTAAATATTCTCAATTTGTTTTAAAACGGACAGAAATAATATAAATAAGTGTATGGAAAAGTAAAACTTTCGAAAGAAAGTGTTACTATTGACTGTCATTTTACTATTTGGAAAAGGGATTACTTGAAAATACATTCGTGTATAATTGCTCGTAAAACGCAATTACAAGCTTTTCATGCCATTAGTACTTTATACTTTTGGGGAAAGAGAAAAGTTTGTTTGCAATAGCGAAATGTCATTACTGTAATCAAAGTTTTTTATTAGTTTAACTCTTTTGCTCAACTTTCCACGCACATTAGCTCGTCCGAACGTTTTTCACCGTTAGGTCCCAAACGAAATTAGCTAACGCAGTTAATAATGTACACTAAATCAATGCTGTAAACATTAACTTTTGCAATAAAAGGTATTGCTTTCAGATGTTATTTTAAGTTACAGAATGTATTACTTCAGTGAGCATTTAAAATAATACACGTGGGAAATCTGTGAAAACAGTTTTAATTAAAAAATTTAACATCTCTTTATGAAAACATTTGGGAAATATCAGACTAAACGTTTTTTTCCAACTCCGTCATATATCAATAACATATGTAAATTATTCAAAAGTTGAGAGTGCAATCTGGGATTTTCCAAGATTCAGTACAGGAATAATTAAAAGTCTGTAAAAATTAAAAAGTCTAATCTAATCATCCCCACTATACCTTTTACACTGACAGCCTATATCCTCGCTGACGCTGGCTACGACGTCTGGATGGGAAACTCGCGGGGCAATACCTACTCCCGTGGTCACTCCAACATCTCGGCGAGCGAGTCCAAATTCTGGGAGTTCTCCTGGCACGAGATGGGTATCCACGACTTGCCGGCTATGATCGACCACATCCTCAACACCACGAAACAGCCGAAACTGGATTACGTGGGACACTCGCAGGCGGCCAGCATTTTCTTCGTCACGTTGTCCGAGAAGCCCGAGTACAACGAGAAAATCGGCAGAGCGGCGCTGTTCGCGCCAGTAGCGAACACGACAAATGCCAGGAGTCCGATTTTCAGTGTGTTCTCGAAGATCTCGACGCCTTTATATGTAAGATGATTTTTATTTTTTAATGTATTAGTACGGTTAAAGAATTGATTAGTGGAAGTAGAGTTAAGGCTATCGATACGGCACACTGAATTTTAAAAGGCTGGAAAAATTGTACAAATTATTATTTTATGGTTTCGGAGTGATCAATCTCTCGGGTAATGTTTTAAAAATAATATCTTAGGCGTTCTGAGTAATTAGATAAGTAATCAAAAAATGCACCCTAAAAATGAAAAAAAAAAATAGAAAATTTCGCGATTTTGAAAAATGGGTTCATAATAATTTGGAGCACTTTAAAAAATTATGATAATTTTTTTTTTTTAAACCATGCATTTAATAGTATTTTTTCAACAGGTAGATGAAAAATGCTCTTTCCCTGTATAGAAAATTGAATGGAGAATCGAGCCTTTTGTCGTTCAATCGCAGCGGGAGAGAGACAACTTAGTCTCCCGTTATGCCGACTGGATATACCCCTATCCATTTTTCATACAAAAAAGGTCCTATTCCTGCACTTTTTCAAAAAGTACTATGTGTAACGAGGGAGCAATTGACTTTTTCAGACTCGGGTGTCTGACTCAATCATCATCCTTGCTAGAAAAAGTCAACTTTACTCCCTACTTGCACAATGTACTATTTCATACCCTGGCCGAAAGTGTCACTTTCACTCCCAGCTGAAAAACGCGAATGTGGTATTTTCGATGGTATTTTCGATTTGGGTATGGTGAAATACTATATTATGCACAATAGAAGAAAAAATTTGGACAGTCCACGTAGCTCGTGTAAATTGCCACCCGAGCTTTTTCCTAGTAATATATATTTCGCTACTGCGGGAGGCCTCACTATAGACGCTCGAAATGCTCGATTTTCCATTCACTTTTCTATGCAGATAAAGGGCCTTTTTCATGCACGTGTTGAAAAAAAAATACTTGGTATTGATACTAGAATAATATTCATGTATAATACAGTGGATATCATTTAATTTTAATAAAATGAAATCATTCGATCATGGCTATTCAAAAAGTGTTCTGGTGTTCGAAACAATTACTTCCCCTATTTCAAAAATACATTCAATGACTATAAAAATCTATAGCAGCTCAATTTGGACTCCAAATACACGTAATAATATAACTATTACCAAAAAGTAGGACCGCGTATAGGTCCCAAAATATGTGATGGTCCATATACCTATTAGGCGTTGGACCATATTAAGTACGAAACTTTACCCTGTTTATGAAAATTAAACTATTTTTGATAAATAAAAAATAGATAACATGAAGTACATACGTGTACTATTAGATTTTGATCTATAACAATGCAATGCGTTTACTTTTCTACTATTTTTGTAATACAACATAAACAATATGATGCAAATCGAAACATAAAAAAAACCGCTGCCAATTCTTTGGCACTCAGTTTCCTCAAAATAATTTTTCGATTCCTTCTATTGAAATTCTGAAAATAAATTTTTCACAAAAAAATGCTAAAAAATTTTAATAATTTAAGCAATTAAAAAATTTAAGAAAAAAATTTTTAACCTCAAATATCTTCGTTAGAAATGAACCGATTTTTTGGCAACAAACTCGGTTCGAAGATATAAAAAGGTATCTCTGTGCCAAATTTCAAGAGGATTGGATAATATTTGCTCTTCTTATCATCTGCCAACGAAAAACGAAATTTTGTTCTAAAATAATTTTTTTCTCTGAAACAAATAAAGACAATCACTTGAAATTTTAGCAAAATATTATCCACAACCACTGTAGTAAGTGGTTAAAATTTCAAGTCAATAAATTAAGAATTTATTTAGAAAAAAAATAAAGAAATTTAAACCATATTTTCTTTAATAACAAATGACAAACTAAAGATAATTAAACTTTAAAAACAGAAATTGTAGGTAATTTGACGACCTTTAAATAAAAATTGAGTATATATTAAGTAATATCTATCGCAACATATTTAAAAATAAAAAGAAACGTAAAATTTAAAATCGTTTTTTGGTAATAAAACAAAAGAAAAACGAAAAAATTAAAAAATAGGTTAAGCTATCTCTATTCTACTTCGAAACGAAGAGAATAAG
>UXGD01004292.1:0-17558 GCA_900474315.1 Torymus auratus | reverse complement strand
AATTTTACTTTTGCCCCGCAAATTTTACTTTCGGCCCGCAAATTTTACTTACGCCCCGCAAATTTTACTTTCGCCCCGCTAATTTTACTTTCGCCCCGATTTTCGGGGGCAAAGGGTGGCCATTTGAGTCGGGCGTGGAATAAAAATCGTTTTCAACGAATAAAAAATATACTTTCATTCAATAATAGTATCTTTTGACACTCTGTGCGTAAAGTGCCACTTTTATGCACGCCTACATTTACAAGCATTCGGTAGCGCCGGCTTTGAGAGTATTTTCATGCCTTTTCGACGTTCAACTTCCAACCCTTATAACTTTTGAAGGAATCAACATTTTTAATTAAAAAAAAAAAGGAATTAAAGCTCTTTCTCTGAAGTTTAAATTTCTTTTTTGAACTTGTAAGTTGACAGATTTTAGAAAAAGTGGTTGACTTTTGAAGAGAAGGACTTTTTGACTATTTTCTCAAAAACTAGAATCTGTCGCAAAAAATGATACCATTAAATTTAGCGTGCACATATATTTTTTTTATTTAGTACAGCTCAAAAAACAAGAAAAACCTTGTTCCATAAATGTTCCTTAAAAAAAAAATTTTTTTATTTATTTGAAGACGTAAAAGAGAAATAAATTTGGAAAAAGCTCCATATAATCGTCTGAATCGATAACTCGTTGCTCAATCATATTTTTGTCATTTAATTGCAGAGATGATAATTTATGCAAAATTGACAGTAAAAAAATCAAATTTTGTTAAAGGCACCGTCTTTGACTTGTTAATTAGGTAATAACTAAAAAATAGAGGGGAGTGAGTGTGAGTGCGTATGCATCTCGTGATCAGTCGAGCCAGACTCAACGCTGTTATTGTTTTGTATAAGTACTAATAATTATTTTGAAATTAGATTTTGGCATGAGATACCAGATCAGTAAAAATTTACGCTATGGTATAAATAATAGTTGAAAAATTAAGTAGCTATAAATATAAGAGTAAATTATACCTAATACTCTTACGCCGTTTGCCGGTTTGCCCATCATCACATAAAAAGAGATAACAACGGAATGACTCCGACAAATATGAAATAAGGTCCGTTGAAGGTATTTCACTGTTCCTTGTCGGCATACGCTCGATGTTATCTGCAATGCCTATGCAGCCCCATTATGTGATTAAGCGCGTGTAGGTGTACCTATTATACGCCCTCCACTCATATACGTTGGTAGATGATGGCTTGTAAACACACGGGCCAGGAACGGGGACGGCGCGATAAGTGCGCAGACTCGCGGGCTCCCGCGAACGAAGCGTCAGCGTGCGTGCAAAAGCTGCTGCTATGCGCCCACATATAGCGTCATATATATATATATAGCTCGCGATACTTATATACTACCTATTACCTACGCGCAGCAGCCGAGCCAGGAATAGTGCGTGGGTCGCGTGCGCGTCTTGCCGTCCCGCCGCCTGCAGTACTTAGGTGTAGTCCGCGTGCGAGAGCGATGAGTTTTGCTTCGGATCTGTGTCGAGCACCGTCGCTGTACTTATACTCTTCTTGGCCTGCTGAATAAGTGCGACACAAGGATTGTCTGAGACTGGTCCGGGAAATTGTGGCTTGGCCTCGCGGCAAAGATGGCCTACAATTTTCCGGGGATGCCAGCACCCGCTATGCCTGCCATGGGTGAGCGAAACGAAGCTTCTATTGTCCAAATATCGATCTTGTAACCTTACCTTACGAACCCGCGAACCGACCCATTACTACTATCAGTACTGATTATTGACTGACTACACTGACTGATGATGCACTGTGATGCGGCGCGCATTTGTTTTGATTTTGTTATGAAAAGAGGATCTTATGACTTTTTACGGGTCGATCGATGATGTCGGCCGCACTGTTTGTTTATTTAACGCGCTGTGCGCTATTTTTAGGGTATTCCGCTTCTGTTACTCTCGAAGGCGGTCTTCCGTCCATACGGACAGCCGAGTTGAATTCTCTGCTTCATTTTTAAATAGGTATGGGGCCAATGGGACCGCTTGCGTCAATACCTGGAGCACAAAACTTTATGGAACTGGCCAGCCAGGGGTTTCCTCCTTTACCACCACCAATTGCTATGCCTGGCATGAATGATTCTCCTTTAGAATTTAGCACAAACAAAAATCAACCTCCTGTGATTCGAGACAGTTCAGAAGACATTGACAGAAGAAGTGACAAAAATGATAATAGGAGAGATCGGGACAGTAGAGATAGCCGTGACAACAGCAGAAGGTAGTGTATATAAATACACTGTGTTATGTAAATAGTGTGAAATGTTATATCATAATTCTTATATTAATTTTAGATCAAGAGGTGATCGGGATAGAAGAGACCGCGATAGAGATAGAAGAGACGACAGAAATGATAGGGATAGGAGGGATGAGAGAAGACCAGATGATAGGGATAATATTATTTCTACGACAAATAATAATTCTCATAATAGTAATAATCAGGTAACTTCAACATCAAATCCACCACCAAATAGTACTCCAGGACTTGGTCCACCATTGGAACCATCACCTGGAGTTTGGAGTATGGGCCTAGGTTTGTATACTTAATATTATAATCAATATAATGAAGTAAAAAGTTTTTTAGAGATAGCTAAAAAATATAAACATTTCAAAGGTTACCCAATGATGGGAATGGGACCAATAGGAACTGTAGGACCTTTAATGGGAGAGATGCCCCTTGCTCCTCACATGGGACATGCTCATGGTTATGGACCTATGAGCATGAGCATGATTTCTCATGAAAGTGCCATGATGGGTGCCCCAATGTTGGGTCCAGAACAAATTATGAGTGAAGCTGCTAGTCAAATGATAACTGGAGCTATACCTCCTTCAACCCCACAGGGTACCAAAGAAATTATTCATTGCAAAAGTTGTACTTTGTTTCCTCCAAATCCTAATGCTCCACCTCCAACAACAAGGGAAAGACCTCCAGGATGTAGAACTATTTTTGTTGGAGGTACAAATACATCTATTTTATAATTTTCATAATATTTATATACTGGTAAATAAATTTATCATTAATTTTTGTAGGTTTGCCAGAAAATATTACTGAACCTATTATTCAAGAAATATTTGAGCGTTGCGGAGAAATAACAACCTTGAGGCTTTCAAAAAAAAACTTTTGTCATATTCGTTTTGTTTTGGAAGGTAGTGTTGATGCAGCAATTTATTTATCTGGCTATAGAGTAAGAATTGGCTCGAATGGCGATTCTCCAAACACTGGTAGACTACATGTTGATTTCGCTCAGGTTTGTCTTATGATTACAATTTTATAGTACATTAGATGATAGCATATATTGAAAATTAAATATGTATGTATACATTGAACAATTCAAAGGCAAGAGATGATCAATATGAATGGGAATGTAAACAGCGTCAGCTTCAAAGAGAACAGAGGCACAGAGAACGAGTGGAAAAAGAAAGGCAAAGACCTCCATCAAGTCCTCCTCCTATTGTTCATTATACTGATCATGAAGCATCAAATATATGTGAAAGAATTAAACAGGATGATACATTCATGAAAGCAGTGCAAGTAAGCTAAAATAACAATTTTTTTAAAAGAAAATGATATTACTTATTTGAATTTTAAAATCTTTATAAAAATTAAACAGTATCTTTTAACATCAAAATATATTCTATTTTAGATTGTTGTCACATGGTTAGAAAGAGGAGATTGTACAAAACGAAATGCCAATACATTTTATTCAATGATTCAGTCTACAAATTCGCATGTGCGACGCTTATTATCTGAAAAAGCAACTTACGAAGAAGAACTTCAAAAGGCTAAAGAACTTCTCAAAGGCAGAATGCAGGGATTACTTATACAATGTGAGTTTAAAAAAATTAATTATATGCATACTAGCACAGCCGTATCCTTGAATTCATTACGGCATAAATAAGCATATCTGCATTTCTATCGCTTGTTTTTGGTAAGTGGAACCTTTTTGCAGAGGTTTCAGAACTACATGTCAAATAAGAAAATGTTTCTTATTGCATTTTCAACTTTGTCATTAAATGCTGTTTCAATCTCTGGGTAGGCATATTGAGGCAATATCTTTCGTATAGTATCTTCTTTCAATTTATCATCATTAACAGATAATCTTAAAATAAATTTAAAAAAATTTATTACGAAATCTTTTAGAAAGGAAAAGCAATAAAATGATACGAAAATTTGTTTGTCAAATGTTACAATCAAAATTTTCAACATTTCAGTCTATATAGTGTTCTTTTTCTAAAAGATTTCGGAAATTAAATACAATTCATTATGCTGCCTACTGTTCTAAAGCTTAAAAAAGCTCTGTTAAAATTGACGACTTGAGGATTTGGAGAAAAAAGGTGGGTGACGAATGCTGACTTTCACTTTATGATTCCAGTACTCGAGGTCCAACAGCAGTTATACACAAACATGTACTTCTGTACAAATAGAAAAATAGTAGATAAAAAAGTATAGTCAAATGCATGCTTTTAAAGCTAAGAACAAATTAAGTGGTGTTTGGGCAATATTATCAAAGTCAAGGCTAAACAGTTCTCAGTAACAAATTTTTTTGAGCTTTAGTGTTGACAAAATGAAAATGTTTCTAATAGGAAAATTAAAATTACTTTGAGTAATAAATAAAAGTCTCAGTAAAAATTTGCTGCTGAAACTGGATTAAAGGATCAACTATCAGAGTAATTATACTCAATGAGGAAAGTTTGGTTCATTTATATGTAAACATTTTATTATGTCAAAATCGTACTTGCAATAAATGCTAGTTATTGATTGTGAATGATTCATCATTATGGGTGTTGTGAATTCATGAATGAAAGAGAGAATGATAGGATGAAATGCAACGACTGAAATTTTTTACAAAAACTGTAAGAGATTATGAGTATATGAAATCGTAAGAGAAGCAAAGAAATCAGGGATATACAGCAGGGATTTGTTGTGTTTTTGTATGCGACATGCAACACCTGTGTCCATCAACAGTCAGTCAGATCGAAAGGGTATTTACTGCAGCCAGCCACAAGAAGGTTTGGGATCACTTCACCAAGGCGCAACGAAAGAATATTGAAATGTGGAAGAAACAATCTTCGGTATGTATTTGTTATTTCAATGTCAATAGCAAGTATAGGTGATGTTGGTTTCTTTTTCAAAAATTTAAAAATATACTCAGTAAAATTATTAAAAATGCTTAAATTGAAAAACTAAATTTTTTTTTTTTATGTTATGAAAACTTTATTGCATTTTTGATGATTTTTTTTTTTTTAATGATAAGCATCCTAAACAAAATTTATATTTTCACAATATTTGTAAAACATACAAAATTTCAATATATAGAGAATATGAAAAATAGTGGATGAAATAATATACACATGTAATGATTTTTATTGTGCATCATTATTTCAATATAATTTGTTTAAGCCTTCAGTTATAAATTTTTATTTTAAAATGTTTATCATTGAAAAAATTTATTAAACTGAGTGACATCTATTATTCTCAAAAAATGGTCTAAAGGAAAAAGTGACAACATACTTGAAAGGAAATAATAAGGTAAGTGATGGTGAAAACTTAGAAATAAAAAAATGAATATATTCATTGAATAAGACTGGTCAGACACATGCTTACCTTTGCAATAGTTGTTTCCCATTGGCTATAAACAGTGAATCAAACTTGAAGGTAACATAAGTTCAGAAAATTTTCAGCCAAAGTGAGATGCTGACAGGTTGGACAGGTAGTAAATTAAAAGTTAGATACTTAACAAGGAAAAGCAATTCTCTCTACTTTCTGCATGTCTTTTATTTTATCTTTTACCAACTGTTTCTTTGGCTTTTGTATAGACATGATTATACTTTTAAATCTGGATATTCTGTGATCAGTGAGGTAAGATCTAAATTAGTATAAAAGGAAAAGTCAAAATTCAATTTGCCAAGAAAATTTATTTGCTTTCTGTTTTTACAACACATTTTTAAAACAGTATTATTTAATTTAAAATAAAATCTAAGAAATAAAAACATGATTCTTTTTCATAAAGCTCCAATAGATTGGTACATAACAGGAACAGAAGAAAATTCAAACCCTTATGATTTGTACATGATGAAAAGCATGTTGACAATTGTCAATTTTATTATTTTATGTAAGGTTATTTTTTAACTTCTAATTTTCTAATAGGAAATCAAGGCTGTTCAGTTAGAGGATACTTTGATGGAGGGAGAGGGAGAAATGGAAGTATCTGACTCTGAAGATGAACCTCAGCGTAAGAAAATTCGTAATCAACCACCAAGTAATGAAGATTCTGAAAGACTGCACTCTTTTAAAGAAGAAAATGATAGTTTACGTTGTCAATTAGAAGCATATAAGAATGAAGTAAGTCGTACTTATTACGATTAAAGTAATCCTATTTTTTTTTTTTTATTTATTTTATAATATAAATATTGTTGTTTATTTTCAATCTACTTAAATTAATTGCAAAAAAAATTAAATTATAGAAGAAAAGTCCTAATAATTATGTATCTGTTTCATATATTACAGGTAGATTTATTAAAATCAGAAACTAAGGTAGAGATAGATGCCAAAGAAAAACAAATGAAAATGTTACAACAAACACTTAAAGGTATGCAAGAGCAATTAATGCAATCTAGAAAGCAACAAGCTCAAGATGATCAGAAAATAAAAGATCTGACAGTAAAGTTAAATGCTACTAGAAAAGAAGAACCATTAGAAAGTGAAATTATTACATTAGATAAAGATGATGATATAAATGATGACCAACGCATTTCTAAACCTATTGTCACTTCTTCTGGTACAATTCAAATTTCACAAAAAGATGCTAAACTGATAGGTATATAAATCAATATATAAGCATTATTTTTCAATTTTTAAATTATAATATATTTTTAACATTCACATATTTTTCAGGTTTAATTGCAATATTTTTACACATTCATCCATTTGGTGCAAGTTTAGATTATGTTTATTATTATCTTCAAAAAATGGAACCAGGTCTGAGACTTAGTGAAGTGGAAACATTGATGCAACGATTCCCCCAAGTCTTCAAACAAGAATTATCGGGCATTGGCGCGAATATGGAGAGGCGCTGGCAGTTTTCTGGGTTTAACCTTTATCGCCACTGAAAGAATTTTAACGTAATCGTTAATTGTTATTTTATATACAAAGCTTTGTGATCCATTTGGCTTTGTAATTGTATTAAAAATGATTGTCTTAGAATTTTTGTCTAATATATTTGTTATTTGTTTATTTTTCTTTTACAACCTATGCTAATATTATTTAACACTATTAATTACCTAGCTATGTTTTTATTATAAAATATTTTTATTAATATACTTAATATAAAGACGCTCTTAATTTCTTATTTTTATATCACTTATTCATAATTTTCATCTCTTATGATATCAGGTGATTCAGATTTTAGCCATGTGAGCCATTCAGAGTTCACCTTTTTTTCTAATGTTATTTCTTTAAATACATCACTTCTTGAAATCTGGAAATTATTTCAATTTTTAAACTTTTTCAAAGTACAAAACATACTATTGAATTTAACAAAAAGGAAATATTACCTCTTTGAAGTGTAATTTTTTGAACATATTAATACTTTTCGTATTATCCATCGAAATTTTGGCAGAAAATTTTGATATGTTTAATTTTTCACAGCCTGAAATCCAATTTACCTTTAGACTATAACTATTAAATATTAAAAAAAAATTTTAAATATTTTGATAAGTAGAATAAAAAATAAAACTGTACCATAATGCATCATTAAAATAGATGCTTCCCAACCATAGCCTTTACCACGATCTAACACTTCAGCTATCATGATTTCAACTTCTGCAACGTTTTTATCATCAGGATCATTAAAAAATAAATTTGTATCTCCAATCATAGCATCTGAAATTCATTAATTAATAAATGCATTTATGTTATGATAAATATAAATGTTATATATAACACAATACCTATTTCATTAGAAGTTTTTTCAAATACCGACTTGTTTAAAATAATAAATGTACATTCTGAAATAAAATACATTTATAAGGTTTTATACATTTATTGAAATTTTTGAAATAAAAACTTATTTTTAACTCAACTATCTTCATCTTCTAACCAACTTTTTTGCATTTTATATTCTTCATCTAAAGTTAATGGTTCTGAAGCTGTGAAGTGTTGTAATTCTTCCGATTTCATCCATTCATGGTATCTATACAAATATTTAAACAAGTTTTGAGCTTTTGGAGTAGAACATTTTTTTGGATTGATAAAATAAACTAACCTTAAAACATGGTGTTCTTTATAAGGCACAAGAATTACTTTTTTCCCAATTATTCTTGTTGATTTATTTATTTTCATTTTTTTAAACAATAGTCAAAGAGTCATTTTTTAAGCATAATCAGATAAGAGCTAACTAATAAATTTTGAAATTGTATATATACAACCTTGTGAGGACCTATACTATAAATGCATGCTTAACTCACAGTTGACAACTGTTGATTACAAAATTTCCTGCTTTTACAGGTTAATAGTGAAAATAATTTCAATTGTTATAAAGGAATATTTGCAATGAGAAATAATATATACATTTTTTATATAAATATGTAAAAATTTATTACGGTTAATCTTTAATGTAAAAACAATAATGTACATATATGAGTACCTAGTATACAAAATTACTTTTTTTTCATCATTTTATAATAATAAGGTGAATAGTTTGGTTCCACAGGTTTTTTATTCAATAACTTTTTTGGCATACTAGTTAAACAAACATTATTTGTTGGACTTTGTTTATTAACATTATCATTTATTGTATAAGAATGATTCTCAAAAGAAGCATTATCATTATAATTATGTGACATATCATCAGAATGGTGTAGAAGTGAATTATTATTTGTACTAACTGACAAAGATTCCAGTTGCCTATTTAAAACTGATAGGTCATCTCCCATAGGTTCTTCCACATATCCATTTTCAGCAAACAGAACTCTAATGTCATCTACTCCTTCTTTTAAAGCTTTGATTGCTCCTGTTGTTTCTTCAAGAAACTGTGTCTGTGTTTCTCGAATAGATGCAACTGCAGTTTTATGCTCATTTGAAGATTCCTACACAATAAAAAAAAAAATATAAATTTATAGTTTATTTAAAATGAGAGTACTTTAAAGTAACCCATAATATCTCTTGTTTTGGATATTGTAGTATACAATTCTTCAAAGTTCCAACTTATTTGATAACTTAAGTCTACATTAAAAAAAAAAAAAAATAAAAAATAAATAAAAATAAAAACTTGTTTATTTGATTATTATATTATAATCTTGATATGATATTTGATAATAATATAATACCTTTAAATGCCTTAATTCATCTCTTAATTTTTCGAGAAGTTTTTTAGCTGCTATGTGGTCTTCTTCTTTGCTTTTACAAAGCAGTAGAGGAGGCATTTCCCAAGTTTCTTGTAGTTTACGTATTCCATCGTCTAATGTAGCACCTACTGTCCGAATATTATCAAAATAATTTTCAGCCATTATTAGTGGAAAATCTTTTTTAATCCTGAATAGAAGAGATGGACAGTGGACACTATATCTCAACTTTTCTTCCCGAAGTTACAACACAGGGAGCGACTGTAAGTGCGAATGCGTATCAAGAGTCGAGCCAGATTCAATGCTGTTATTGTTTTGTATACAAACAATTATTTTGAAATACGAAGTCTCCCAACCAGCCCAACCTCAAGTATAAGGTATACAAAAGCATTTGGTTTCCTATGCCATCGACAGATAGCGCTAACACTGCTAACAGCGTTATTTTCGTCCATGCATTTTAATTCGCTTTGGTACTTGGTTAGGTATAGTTGGTAGGTATAGGGGGCTAGGGGTTAACATGAGCGCCAAAAGTCATGTGTTTGAATCCCATAAGATGACGAAAGTTGTAAACTTATGTATTAATTTGTAAAATACATTAGACCTTATAGAAGCATAAGGAAGATCCAAAGATAATACATTTATTATCAAGGAGCGCGGGAGCGCTCCGAAGGCAAGTATTTTTTATAGTATTTGAAATTAAAATGTTTTTGGCATTGTACCATTCTATACATACATTTTGAACTTCAGAGTTTCGCCACCTTATGGAAACGTAACATTGCTTTTGGCGCTGGCGTTATCCCTATCAATGAAAATTCTCTTTGTTCGTCAGTTATTCAGGGTGGTGCCAATATGCCACTCAAGAAAAGAAAAATCCTAGAATATTCATGAAACTCACCAGAACCATATGATTTTGGTGACACGTTTGTGTTTGTGTGTTCTGCATCATCTCATGTATGTACGGATACACGTATCTACATACTTATATTGTTTATCAGTTCACGTGATTTATTTTTCCCCAATGAAATGATTAAGCGCACAAATATAGGCATACTTTCACAATCTGCGCTTAGTTCTTACTAGTTTGTCGTGCAGTTCGATGGATATTTGTGACGTTCATTTTTCGGAGCTGTTATTCATTGCGTTTGACGCATGTGTAAGTAAAATGCCTTTGTAACAATCTTTTTTGCCAAAGGTGCAATCTAATAATTTGATTTTTTGTAGAGGTCTGAATGTAAGGAACAAAGAGAAATCTCCTGTAGAATCAGGAAATCTAGCCATAGCTGTGCAGGTTGAGTTGTTTTTTCTACTAGTCGTAGGTAGTTCCTTTGTTTACTAATAGGTAAGCCATCAAGTTTTTCATCATGGCACATGAAAGTCCAGCAACAGGCTCAGCTAACCGCATGGGCAATGTTCTTCGTAATAATTCTTGGAGTGAACAGCCAGAGAGTGGAGAAGAAGATGAGAACACCTCACTTAACACTAATTCTCATTTAAAGCCTAGGTAGTAATTATTCATATTATTAAAGTATACAATAATTTATATATTTATCTTACAATATAAAATTTTAATATTCTTCAGAAATACTCAAGAAGGGCCTTTTGACCAAAACATGTGCCATACAACTCGATACCTTGAGGATAAGATGCGAAGAAGGTTACGATTCTTTTTTATGAATCCTATTGAAAAATGGCAAGCCAAAAGAAGATTTCCATATAAGTTCATTGTACAAGTTATAAAAATAATTTTGGTTACAACTCAACTTTGTCTATTTGCACATAACAACTATATACACGTCAATTATACTTGGGACAATAGAATTACTTTCTCACATCTGTTTCTTCGAGGATGGGATGCCACTCAAGAAGTATGTATATATTGTTCGTTCTTAAAAATTAATAACTATATTTTTGTATATATGTGGACTATCAACTCTTTAATTTAAGCTGATTGATGATAAATCAATATATTGTGGGAATTACCCAGATAATGAAATGTTTTGTAGAGGGAAAAATAAACATCAGTACAAAAAAATAATTAATGATAATAATTTTAGACATAAATATTATAAAAGTATAAAAAATGTTAGTCATTTAATTCTAAATATATTAATTAGTTTTAGTTTATATATTTTTAATAGAAATTTATATAAATTTTTATAAATAATAAAAAAAAATAATTGTTTTACTACTTACATAATTTTTTTTATCTGTTATAATCATATAAGTACTCAATTATTAAAATGCTTTTTTTTTGCTAGAAAATTAATAAAAAAAAACTTTGATTTCAGGTACCTGCATACCCCCCTGCCACTGGACCTCTCGCTTTATACAAACAAGATGAATTTTATGAAACAATAGATTATGCTTTAAAGGGCTATTATAACCTTAGTAATGCAATAGGATCATATTCTTATCCAGCTGAAGACAATTCTGTTGGAAGAGTTGTTCTTTGTCTATACCATTATGAGGAAGGAATTATATTTGGCTTTAACGAGAGTTACATTTTTAATAACAAAATAGATGAAACTTGTTTAAATATCACTAGGCAGGAAGAAGAATCTAAATTTACATCAAAAAGTCTTTTACAACAGAGTAATATTCATGTTAATTTTTCTTCTCTTGTGAGAGCAGAATTAAAATTTTCTTTGAAGACTGTTAACTTAAAGGCAGCTGGGCCAATAACACCTCCTGACTGTTATAAATTTAAAATTAAAGTTCTCTTTGATAACAAAGACTTTGATGGGCAAATGCTTTTGTCATTAGATGCAGAGCCTATGAGATTAGTTTGTAAAGGAGACACTCAATACATCACAGATAACCAAATAGAATCAGCATTGCGAACAATGCTTAATCTATTTGTGATATTTATATGCTCTATCTCCCTGGGATTGTGCTCAAGAGCGATTTATCGCGCGCAGCTTTTGAAATACGAAACTATGAATTTCTTCAACAGAGTATATGGAAATCCATTGAGTTTAGAGGGAAGATTGGAATTCTTAAATCTCTGGTACGTCATGATAATTATCAATGATCTACTCATAATTATGGGATCAGCTATAAAACAACAGATAGAAAGGAAGCAATACGGCAGCGATCACTGGAACATTTGCAGTATTTTCTTGGGCACTGGAAATATGCTAGTTTGGTTCGGTGTGCTTCGTTACCTGGGCTTTTTTAAGACCTACAACGTCGTTATACTGTCTTTGAAAAAGGCAGCTCCAAAAGTCGCACGATTTTTGATTTGCGCTATTCTTATCTACGCGGGCTTCACTTTTTGCGGTTGGCTGATCCTCGGACCTTATCACATGAAGTTCCGTTCTCTTGCCACTACATCCGAATGCCTGTTTGCGCTTATCAACGGCGACGACATGTTCGCCACCTTTTCCATTACATCGTTCAAATCGCCGCTCCTCTGGTGGTATTCGCGTATATATCTCTACACCTTCATCTCTCTGTACATCTACGTTGTGCTGAGCCTTTTCATATCCGTCATCATGGATGCCTACGACACGATCAAGATCTACTATCGCGATGGTTTTCCAAAGAACGATCTGCAGTCCTTCATCTCTGTGTGCACGGACCATGCGTCGAGCGGCGCCTACAGAGATGATACGGACGACGACACGCTCTTCAGTGAACTGCTTGGCCGGATCTGCTGCTGCCGACGGAGAAAGCGCACCTTCAACCCACTCACGACCTCCAGCAGCAGCAGCGGCTTGGCCACCGAGTCCGTGCAGGTTTGCCCGAGTGCTATATGCATTTGATGCATGTAGAATTTACGATCACGATTGGGCATACGATTACGATCACGCGCGCAGGAAGCCGTCGTTCACGTTTAATCGTTACTACGGATCTATGGATCATCGTAAACCGTTCGCGCAGTGAAATCGAATTACGCGACGCTTTATTATAGAGAAACGAATTAGGATGAATAAATTTTCTTGTTCATTTTTATTTTATCAGTTTTAGTCATACCAGCAATGTCTACTTTTCTACCACATGACGTACATTTTACTAAGTTGATTCGATTAAACAGTAAAAAATCGAAATGACAAGAAATTTATTCACTTCTTCGTGGTATAAAATGATCTCGGGAGACTGATATCGGTGGAGGAAGTCTTCAATTACTTTGGAGTACATTTATTTGTTTGTTGTTGATCAATTTTTGTTGTAACAGTTGAAGTTTTTGAAATATTTTAATGTCAACTTTGCAATAAATTATACTACGAAAACTAGACTAGTAATACTATAGCATGTAGACAATTGATATTTATATAAAATAAAGCAACACAAACAGTGGCATCATAATTGCATGTTACGTGCACATACATATTTAACATATATAATAACTAGATTTAGTAGTTTTACTACTGAGTATAATTTATTGCAATTTATAGATTATGTTGAATTGTTTTTTTTATTATTGAAAGATCAATTATTTTTGTTATGTAAATACATATCTTAATACTACAATTAACTGATTTGTTTGACTCCGAAATAAAGATTTTTTATTTGGACAAATAATATTACCACCAAAGTATGCTAAGATATTCGATACTGAATAATAGTTTATTAATTTTTAATAAAAAGCGAAGTATTACGAGTAAAGCCTTCCAAATTTTAGTCAATTATAAAATAGCTTGAAAAAGTTCTAATGCATTTGTCTTCCAATGAAGACAATAAGAATTTTAAATAAAATCGGATTTGTCGATTTTATATTTGGCACTGCCCTTTGAAATTATTTTTATTAGAACAGAATTTTTTACAGTAGAACTGTGATCGTAATTTGCACAAATTCGTGATTGTAAGAGAAAATTCAAGTCATGCTGTATGGCGTGTAAATTGTTAGCAGCTTTAAGAGTACAAGTGCAGTGAATGCGTCACGAAGTATTCGTGTGTGCTCTATATAGTATTTTACTAACCAAATTCAAATGAATGTAATGTAACACACTATAGGGTTTATTTATAGTTTATAAAAAATTACGTAAAGAAAAAAAATTGAATTGTAAATAACCATGGACGTATACCTACATATACACGAAATAATATTCGAATTTAAACTTTGTAAAATAGTGAAACTACTTGTGAATTATTGAAGAATGATTTATTATTTATCACGTTTATAGAAAAAGATAATAAATTGGTAGATTTATTTTAATTATATAATCATAAGAAATATATGTAATTTCTATTTTTATTAAATTATTCTATTACTGCCCTCTCATGATATTATCATAATATGTTTGTCAAACAAGAATTTTTTATCTGTTCTATCACGATTTTAGATAAACATATTCAACTTCATTCAAAACTAATATTAAAGATTGAAGACATTTATCTAATAAAATAAATAAATTTCCTTATTATGAATCGTTTCAACTAATAAATTGATTTTGGATATAGACAATTAGACAATCTTTTAAATGTTGATTTATTGAGGATTTAGAAAGCAGCTTATTTTTTAAAATAGAGTCGTGTTAAAAATAGAAACATCTGAAATCGAATATTTAATATATTGTAACACAGTTTTCACAGTTTTCAGTTGTAACATAGTCTAAAAATATTTTTAAAATACAGTAATTATCATTTGTTTCGACTTACTTTGTGTCATACAGGTATTTGTGCAAAACAAAATTGTAACAGTATAATCATGTTCAATATATGTTAAAAATAATACTCTCTATGAACAACAATTTCAAAAAACTATAATTGTTGATATTATCTTATCAATTTACTAATAAAAATTTTATACACAAATGTAAGGATATTATTGGTTCCTTTATAAATATATAAATATAAATCCTGTGTTTATCCTTTATTGATCGAAGTTTCTTTTTATTAAAGAATTTCATTGCAATGCACAATAAAATCAGTACCAAACCGCATTGGTATAAGGAATTTCCTTGCATTTACGTTATTGTTACCTTGTATTAATTTTGAATTTTCATAATTATAATATTTAGATTACTAAAATGTTTTTGACGTTATTTTTGTTCAGTCATTATGTTTTGTTTATAATCAGTCGAAATATTTTTCATTAATTAACTTCTTGCTTATACCATATAATATATAATTCTTAATAACTTAATATATAAGTAATCCCGTCTCAATAAGTAGTGATTTACGTAAACATATGTTAATTTATATTTATACAATATTTAAAGTTTTTAATTTTTGGAAGTAATTTTAGAAAAATTTTGGTCTTCTAAAACAATTTCTTAAATTTTCGCCGCCATACGGAAGTTTACGATAGCTGTTATCCGTAACAAGGCTAATATAACTTAGGAAATTGATGGTATTGAAGTATATATACATATTTATTTCACTTATCAAGCTCTTTTATTTTTGTTGATCTAGAAAATAAATATAAAGTACAATTTTTACTACATATGTTTTATTTTTATCACTATAGTCTAATCTGAAATTGTAAAATCAAATCAATTAGCCGCACTATTGCCGAATTAGGTCGATCAGTAAAAACAAGTCGTTTTCATAAACTTCTTTGACTAAACGGCATACCGAAACTTGCATAGAATATCAATATTTTTAATACTTTTCATAAAATTTCAACAAAAGCACTCAATTCTATAACTCCATTTTATCACATCCAGACATCATATTGTCTCGTATCACATTCCTGGATGTCATATTCAAACATGTCACATATATACTCAATCAAAATCACTCTTCATATGATATTTTAGAGTTAAAACATGATTTTTGACAGCTGCTGTGAAAAATAAAGACAATCGAAGTTGGAATTCTTTCACGTAAATTGCTTATTTTTAATTTTACATGAAAATAATCAACGTATAAGTTACGTTCAACAAAGAAAAGAAAAAAAAGAAAAAAATGTACTTTAGGGTAGAGTAAAATTGCAGAATGAAAGTAATTCCTGGTAGCATCACGATCGAGGAATAATGGTTGCTTTGAAATATTAAAAGTAAAAAATTTACATGAAAAAAAGCTTGATTAAATAGTGCTTGTTTAAGGATTGTTTTAGAGTAAATATATATTTTATTTTAACGGATTTTTCATGCATGGCCATGTATTTCATAATATATTAAAGATATTGTTCAAAATTGAAAGGTTTTATTGCAAATAATGTCGCAGATCATAATGATATGAACTTTAAATTGATAAATATTTAGTTTTAAATTTGTTAAAAATTGTTGGACAAAAAACTTAAATGAACTTGTTATTGATCTCATCTTAAATCGATATCAACTTTTTATTTATAAAAAAATTAATATAATGATACCAAGTTACATTTACTGAAAAATAGCCAGTAGACACCGGAATGAAAATATTCGATAGCCATATAGCAAATAGACTATTTGGAAGTCTTTTTGAATATGCTCGAGAATTTTACGATAAAAATGACACGATTAAATTTATCTCGAAAGCTTATATAATTTTGGCTTATTGTTAATGTTTACCGAAAACTCTCTTCCGTATACTTATATTTGATTAAAAACGATTTTTATTAATTTGGGTTTTAATTCACAAGGAGAGTGCACACCCTCCGGGAAACGAGGAAGAAAAATTATAAAAGTATACTTTTGTCTATAGACAGTTAAAGCTAAAGTTTAAGTTTTGATTCGTTGAGAAAATACTGATTTTTCGGGAAATTATAAGCAATCAAAGATAGTGTAAGAAATAGTTAAAAATTTGTCTTCGTTTCAAGCGATTAAATCGATTGTATTTTTAACCATTTTCTTATGCTATCTTTGATTGTTTATACTTTTCTAAAAAATCAATATTTTTTAAAAAACCTGAGCTTAAATTGGAGTTTTTGCTGTCTATAATTTTTTTCCTTGTTTTATCGTATTCTAATTACTTGCAATTTGAAAGTCAATCGAAGAGCATAATTTTTTATCGAAATAGGAGATGTTTAAGATGAGATTGCCCATAGGTGTCTCAAGAAGAAGGGCCTATAAGATGAAATTGGGGGGGGGGGTCCACAGATTCGACGATTCACTATAAAATTGAAGTCAACTATAGACGTTTTTTCGTTCGATTGTGATAATTCCGATTGTTCTTAATTTCGACATTCTAACTTCCGAAAATCATATTTTCGAATGTAACAGTTCACTTACTGTCCAAAACATAGAATTTGATTAATAGAATTTTAATAGGGGTATAATATAGATATTTCGAAATAAATCATTAGAAACAGGTTATATTTGCTTTGAG
>UXGD01004291.1:1218-17559 GCA_900474315.1 Torymus auratus | reverse complement strand
CATGCGTCTAAGTCAGGAAGTCGAAACGTTTTCTAGGTTAGGGCGCGCAACGCGCGCTGTTCAAATCTCTAGTTTAAGAAACTTTCAATTTATAAATGTTACTGAATTTTAAGAATAAATTTTAAATTTGACTTTTCCCACCATATATACGCCGCCGCTAGGTGGCGCACCGTCTCCCTGTGGTCTCACGTACCTAAGTAAGCCGGCTTGAGGGGATATAGGAGGTGATTATAAAACTAATTATTACGATTAGGAAATGTTAAGTTATTTTCAAGACAAGGCGAGATTCTTTACATTCTTGACACCACAATCTTCGTTTTGTATCGAAAACTGTATATAAATATTGTATCGATTATTTTTTTGAATATTGAAGCATGACAATTCAGTATCAAGATTAATCTTGCAATATCGTGCAGCTGTTGTTTGTAACTATTTAAAACGAAGCTGCATCATCCTAATTTAAGTCGTTAACATTTCAAATTAATTATCATGCTTTTCCCACTTTCATTCCTTTTCATTACTTAATCCTTTTACAACTACGGCCGCTTAATAAAGTAAACACATTAAGCTAATTAATTATATAAGTCCACTTTAGCCTTCGTTTTCACACGCAATGCACATTTCAGCGAATCCTTTTATTTTCATATTATTTTTCGCGTAATTTCTCGCGATATCACTGTTGCAAATATGTCTTTGTAATGCCATCACTGGATATAAGTAAGCATGATACCATTCGCGTCCACCTAACCACACCTAGAATTCAAATATTTTTACACTTTTCTTATCGTTTCTTTTTTTAATCAATAATTACCAAATATTTAAAGAGCACAATCAAGAACTAAAATTAAATTCTACTCTAGTAACATATATTAACATCGACTACAGCTGATCTACTAATTTCACCAACGCGAATTAATTCCTAATTATCCGCAAATTAGGCTGAACCGATGTGTTGATATGATAAATCGACGTTAGAGCGCGAGTTGTATGGGCCGCGAAAACTCTTCATTACAACCCCCATGGCGCGTGTAATGCGCGAACGCAGGACTAAGTTTATTGCAGGCTTATTATCGCTCGTGTGGTTTATCGGCTGTAAGCACTCGTCGATGAATAATCGCAACCGCGGCGGCGTTGATTTCTGTGTAAGTATAGTCCTTTGTGGGTTTTGATGTGGTTGGGGTTGCAGTTGTGTTTGGGCTTTGAGGGAGTGAACGGTTTACAAGGAGAAGAGGTTTAATAATAAATGAGTCAACACCTTTGCTGCTATTCGAATGGTATAATTGGATTCACACTTATAGTTAATTTCAAATATTAATTTTTCAGCTTTTTGACTTGGTAAATAAATGTTTTTATAACGATGAAAGTATTGAGTGTACAAAATGTGACGATTTATGAAGTTATGGGGGATAAACAAGCGACGAAAGTCACGCAAAGTATGATTAATATTTAAATTGTGAATTATTCTAAATAACTTGGCGAAGGAAGTTATATAACAGGGAAAAAGTTTAAAGAAACTAATTTCCGAAGAGGTGCAGAGCAGAAAAACTGCAACGTCAACAATGATAAAGTAGAATGAATAAGGGTAAAGTAAGTACGGCCTTAAGAGCTTGACAGTAATGCATTGGATTAGAGGAGCGAAGCACGTGGTAATACAGAGCTTTCACGCGAAAAGTTCTCTCTTTTTTTTCTCTCGCTGTAACATAAACATATAAGCGTCGACTTTGTTATATTTCTACATGAAAGGCTGAATGAAAAATCACGTAGCCGACGTGGAAAAAGGTTGTAAATCGGTATATTCACAAAGGATAGCCCGCGGGGATGGACACATCGCTTACATATTTACTCGGGTTTTCATAATCCTTCGAAGCGGCGATGCTCCTGTATATGAAAGAATATAAAATGTGTATTAATTTTTTGTTGTATATATTTTTTGTATCCAGTATATCAATACTAATTGTTGCGACTAATGAAAACACGTTCATTCAGAAACTCTTTGACGCAGTTTACCAAGAAATACTCATAACCCGAATTCTCTCAGAAATTACAGTTGCCGGCTACATACGTAAATTAAAAATCCAGCAGAAATTCCGTGTAAATAACTTCCTATATATAATTAACAAGCTTTGTAAAACGGCGATTAATATTAATCCAATGAACTTTACCGTCACAAATATTGCAGGCGAAATTCCATCGCGACTTTCCGCATAAATCATTCATACCCTCACTCGCGCGCGGCATATTTACATTTTGAACGTCGCGCGGGGCACACGCCGCGAAAATATCGAAATATCCGCGTCGAGGGAGGATATCTCCGAATTGAATCTCAAAAATCGCTTACAAATCAGGAGCGCGCCGCGCGGGGCTACTAAAAAGCCGCTTACGATTCGCGACGCGCTCGCCTCGTCGAAATGAATCTCTTCGGTCGCCGTCTCTTCCTCCCCTTTTTTGATTTATGCGTCAGTCGAGGCGGTGGCAAAAAAGCGGGTAAGTGGAGTTTGCTGGTCGCGAGCGGGATGTTAATCGAAAAATTAGGTGCAGCTGCTAGGTGTATTTTAATTGTGACGTTTTTTTGTTGTTGGGTATTGATATGATTGATTTAATTGTGGATTGTGATGGAAAGAGTTATATGATATTGTAGAAAAGAATCGGAGTGTAAATGATAAAGCACTTTAATTGTTACAATACTATAATGTAAATTTTTTTTTATTATGTCTTGTAAATTATAATTCAATTTTATGCGTTGATTCGTATTTTATGTGAGATAATTGTATTTATAAACGTATGACATTAAAACATTTCATTTCCACGATAATAAAGCAAGACTATAATATATAAAAGCTATTTGTCAACGAGTAAAAATATCTTGATGTAGTCAGACAATATGAATAAGCACATAAATTCTCTCTATTATATGGTATATGTTTTAAGTGTTGCATCGCTAAATTTATTTCCATTTATGAATTTTGAAAAATATTTAGCATAATGTTTAACATTTGTTATATAGAAAAAAAATTATTATTCATTGTCATCGTCTAAACGCTTATTTATTTAACTAATCAACAAAAATTAAAATCTTTATACATCCTTTGCTCATGTTATTTATATGTTGAAGTACTGAAATGTTATCATTATTTATTGCAATAAATGTATTAATTGGTTTTTAATTGCAAACTATATGATAATTATTATTATTTATTTTAGTGATAAAAGGTATGGTAATGGCATTAATTCCATTAGGTGCAGTGTATAAATGTATTAATTTTATAAGGTTTACATTACATTATTATATAATATTAATGCGATTACGGGGGATAATATTTATAACATTATTACGCACATTATTTTTCGATATATACGAAACGTAATTAAGCATACGAAAACAATTATCGGGATATGCAATAACATATCAGTTGAGACCATAATGATCATTTGTAATTTATTATTATTTTATTTTGTTTCACGAGTCCCACGTTTCTGCAATCTCTCTGGCAAGTGCAGAAAGAAATTGTTTGAATTGTAGTAAAACGTACAAACAGTCTTGTAATAATTTCTAAACTGATCCAACAAAACACTTATATCCACTCTCTTAAAATGGCTCAACGAATGTCACTACATAATCCAGTTACAAGTATTCTAAATTAACCAAAATTCCAGTAAAATACAGTTCCCGGTACACTTACAACTAATTTTCCGCGAGCTTCCACTCACTCATATTCCGAGAACACAAAAGCCCGCAAGCGCGATTACCATACTTCACATCAAATACATTATAACATCCCTACCCTTCTATCACAACTTCTACAAAGTATCACAATTTTTCGATTTTTCCAAACCCAACCCCGCGCAAATTTCCCCACCACCGTCCCCCAAAATTCCCACACACACAGACACACATGTACGGAGTGGTCGCATCGGTTATACTTGGCCCTCGTCGGACGCAGCGGTAACGGCGGCGCCGTCGTCGTCTCGACGAGAGAGCAGCAGCAGCGGGCCGCTGGAGCAGCGCGCCGCCAGTGCGTCGTCAGCCTCCGGCAGTGCCGCGCGATGCTCGTCCGGCCGCAGCGCTGACTTTTCTACTGAAAACGCGCGCGCGCGCCCGACCGCGCGGAGGATATATACACAGTGTGCCGTTGCTGGTGAATGGATTTTACTTTTTTTCTCTTACCGTGGAGGGATTTGATGGCGAAGGATATGGAGAGGAATTAAAATTAATTATTTTAAATTAATAATTATTGTCGATGTAATGATTAAGTGGAAATGATCGGACGCCGTTCGTTAGTTTATTGTAAAGAGTTTATGTTTAAATTAAAATGACGCGCGTAATAATATTCCAACGGTAGAAACTAAATAATTACTTGCGCATATGTATAATATTAATTTTAGTTTGTGAATATTGTAAAAACATCGATAAATTTGATGTTTTGCGTACGGTAAAATCGTAAGATAAATTGGTAAATTACAATTTTAAATGAAGTATCGGAAAAAACCAATGCGATATTAATCCGAAGAATGTAACATTCATTAATTTAACAATGCTAAATTATTCAACCATGATATTAAATTTATTATTTCGGTGTACACCGCGAAATTTAAAAAACGTTTATAATAAAAAAAAAATTTTCATTTATTTCACGCGTATTAAAATAAAAAATTATTTATTCAGTCGAACTGAATTTAAAATGCAATCCTTTACTTCAAAAACTGTTCGATATTCAAAAAATATTTATTGAAGAGTAAAATCAATGGGGGAAACGATAACTCCCGCAATTTCGGATTAATGCCGGATCCCAGAAGTCGTCGTAAAAAGAACAGGTGCCCGTATAAGATGATCGCGCGGATGAATTTTATTGCCACTGTGATCGAAGTGTTTTATTGCTGGGGGTGGTTTTTATTAATTCAAATACGTACCAACCATAAGTCAAAAAGCCATTCACGCAGGTTGTCTTTCTTCTACGAATTAAATCAAAGCCACGCTGTAGCACTGAAAAAATAAGCAAGAAAATAACAATTTTGAAAGAACGGAAGTGTGTCGTATCCGTATGAATCTTTGGTATACTTTAGCGGGTATAATGTGACGGCGCCGTCGTTATGTAGAGCTTCATTACGCGAAAAAAAGTCTTTACGAAAGTTTGCACGAAAAGTTTACAGCGTGCGCACTTGATACCGCGCGTCGCCCTTAATTACTTGATACTTTGATGGCATTATGATATTCACCGCGAAATTTTAAAGTGGCCACTTACTGCTTAAAACTTGCTTAGGGTGTGCTGCTTTTTCCCTCGTTATTTAAGCATACAAAGTGCGCGCCTCTCATGAAAATGCATAAACTTATGTAACGCCTCGCACGGACGATTTTATTATATATTTGCTACGCGATAAGTATATCGATTCAACGTTCCGTGTTATCGTCGCCGCGTGATTTCCCGCATAAAACATGCACTTCTTTCGCATTACTTATGCAAAATGTAAACCGTTTTATTATGCAATAAACATAAACACAGACGCTGAAGGTTTGTGATAGAAACATGTTTATGCTTCTGAAGCTCGATGATGAATTTATGTCTCGCGGATTTTTTTTTTCTCGTTTTTCGGTCGTTTACGATTTTTGTTGGTCCACGGCTAATCTGACTGGTTTATCGAGCGGACCGGAAATGCCGTGGAGCGAGGTAGATGAATTGAAAATCAATTTTTGATGGGAAATTTTTGGCGGATTTTTGAAAGGTATTGCGATATATACGCGTGGGAGTTTAAAGCAAAAGTTCGTTGCGTGCCATTTCACGTACCGATTCGCGTTTGTAAGTTAAACTGTTATTTGCAGTTTCACTGTGAAAAGGTAGTTGGTACGTCAAAGGGCAGAACTGTTTTTGAAACATTTTAGTAAAAGCTTTAAATTATAATTGATATTTATCAAAGTACATTTATATTGTCAACGTGATTTTACATTAATATAATTTAATATCTCATTCGTGAAATGAATATTCAGGTCAAATAACAAAGTAAATTTTCAATCGTAAAATAGAATTATTAATAAAATTTCAATTCATTAAAATGCAGGTTGCTCTCAATCTATACAATTTATATCAACAATATGTTAATCAAAATTCCATATAATTTAGTACCATAAAATTATCAATACTGTTCAAAAGAGAAGGAAAACTTTATACCTATCATAAAATATTCGACCGATCCTCGAACAAGTATCACAGCGATCTGATTTCTACGGAGACTTTTCAGATCAGAAAAGCATACTCGAGCCAGCTAAAAAATTCAAGCACGCTCGTCTTACAGAATCTTCAAAGGCACAAAAGCGCACATATTGCATAAAATTTCTTTTCCGAATAGAGACACATACATATCGACCCTTTTCGCTCGATACCGAGCTCTCTATCTTTATCAGCCATACGCGAAACTTCGTCTCCCAGCTTCGCGCAGCTTATTAAAGCCTCCAGCACCGTGGAAAATCCAATCGGCGCCGTAGGCCAAGCTGCAATTGGGATATACGTGACTGGCGCGAGCGATTCTTCGCGCACGGCCGACGCTCGTGATTGCGAAGAAGGATCCGAATGTGTGCGTGAGATTGATTACGTAATTATACGAAAGATTCGTTTTGTTTTGCGGAAGGGGTTGTCGTACAGTTAAGTTCGTAGTTCTTGAAAAAGTATTGTGTAGGGGTTTTCATATGGTGTGCAGAAAATGAAGAAAAAGATATTTTATTGTCTGATTATATAGAAATGGAAATATGTAAAACGAACAAATGCTTTTATACTTATAAAAAATTGAGGTTTATAATAGAAACTTTATAATTTTTACAGTGTAAGATATAAAATATGATCTGCAGAGAGAGAGAGAGAGAGAGACATTTTTGTTTATAACAATTGAATCTTATAATGAACTTTTTTATGATTGTAAGCTAGATAGTTTAAAATGTTGGAATACCTTTAGGTTCGTGTGGAATACTTAAAATAATTTTTGCCATATTTTCATTATAAAATCTAAAACAATAAAGTTATTTGTTTTGTAATTAATATGGGCGAGGAAGAATTAATGAATTTAAAAAGAAATGATTAAATAGTAAAGAGTAATTTTACTTTTACCCAATAATCATTGTTTAAACGATAATCCTCTCCATAGACGTGATCTTTATTGTTATATATTATTTTTCAATTAAATACTTGATCATGAAAATTAAATTTTTCTGAGCTCTTTTCCTTATTAATACGTTGGGTAAAGAGAATGTCAAGTTAAAATTGAAAACTTGCAAGAAGCATATAATCGATAAGTCGTTATATCACTTTTAATCAACTTCAAGAGACTGGATACACCTGCTACTGCATTATAAAATAAGAATGCTTAATACGATGGCGATTCTTGTAAAAAATTTTTAAAAAAGTTTAAAATAATACTAAAATATATTCAAATTACAATTAAAATAACTTTGAACCCGCGATACCATTAAAATAAATTATTATAGAAAAATCATAAATCATCATAATTTACGATAAAAATTATCGTCTTATTTTCATTTCTAGCTCATTGTTCTATGCGCTGCGAGAGACACTCAGTTTTTTACTGAAATTTATATAAGTGGATATAATATACGCGCCAGTGAAATGTGAGCGCTAGCGTGAGATTTTGGTAGTAAAGATTCTTTTTGTACGTATTAGTGCGACTCTGAACTTAAATAACAAAGTGAATCAATGGACAATTTTTAGAATAACATTTTACATAGAGCGGCAATTATGTTAAAGCCAGTGTTTTGTAGTGAAATTTTACCACCTGACTCGACAATCGGCGTGAGATTTTAAGGTTTGTATTACTTTCGCTATTATTTGTATCTTATAAGAATAAGTCTATTATAGCAATATAGATAATAATATAAATAAAAACATAATCGACAAGTCAAGTGTGAAAAATATGTAAAATAAAATTATGAAAAAGGTGAATTATCAGGAAACATCGTATGAAAGTAAAGTTTTGCTACATTGATTGAACCATAATTTCTCTAATTAAAATATCTGCATTATTATAATTACCTTTGTTCGAGTTGTATCGGGTATCGAAATACAGAACAATGACTTCTCAACGTTGGAACGTGATGCCAAAGCCAACATTACCCAGACCAGCAAAAGTTCTAACTATATTGGTAACATAAATACGGATTGTTACCGTACATCCATAAAATTTTTAAAGAAACCAAATACAATCATTCGATAAAACTTCAAGAACTTAGTAACAGTAAGTCACAAAACTCCGACGTTCCTCTGCTGGTAAAAAAGAAATTGTTCGATCGCACGATCGAGCGCTGAGCAAAAGATCACGATAATCTTCACGCAAGTTTTCACGAGAACCCACAGATGTCTCTGCTGCTCGATCCACTCGCAGCAAAAAAATCCTTTCACCAACATACGCATATACACATACGCACGCGCAGGTGAGTTTCGGTCTCCAGCATTAAATAGAGACCGGCTTTTAGCGGCGACTCTCGAAAAACGAAGTTAATAAATCCCGTGCCAGCGTGCGCTCTCTAAATGAGCAGCACACGGGGGAACAACGGGCTCAGTCACTCGTTAAATTAACGCCGGGGCGCGGCTTCAATGCAGGTGTGCAAATGAATTTCATAGAAAGAGAAGGAGGACGAAGAAAAGAGAGAGAGAGAGAGAGAGTGCGATATTGTTATAGGATTAAAAAAGTAGGATAGAGGCAACTGCGCGCGCTCGCGAGCATGAATTTAATAAATACACGAAGAGGGTGGAGGAGGAGAGAGAGAGAGTGGAAAACGAGAAAGGCTGGGAAATTTCGCGCGTGCTTTTCGAGCGGAATCGAATGAAGAAACGCGGCACCGGTGTTTATAAGCCATCGAGGTTATAAGCCGGCTTGATCAAATTGGTCGGATGCGAATCGTAAATTCTTGCTTATATTGTGAACTTTTTAAAGAGTTTTTAGTCGACTGCTGTGTGCAATTGATATCGGTTATATTAACAGATTTGGATGCGTCGATTGGAGAGAAATAATTTCTGCTTGTTGATATTTTCGGCTTGAAATATATGCTGATTGAAATAAACAGAAAGTGTAAAGATTTTTAGGTACTATAATTTATTTGTAATTTTGTTTTTGATTTGACATGTGTCTTTAAATTCTATTTAGAAAAGATTAGCAATGAACCATTGATTTTCCTGTATCGTCTATGTAGAAGATCGGTTGTTTCATTATTCTTTGCTACCTTTAATTCCACTACCATTAGCGGATAAGAATGGGTTGATACAAAGTATTCATTGATAGTATTGTGTAAATATAATAAATGTAAGCTTATACGGCCACTCAGCAAAAAACATTCGTACTTTTTAACGAGGTAAAATTATTCAATTAAGCAATTTTAATTAAGTATATCGAAATCAAGGTAATAATTAATACAATTTTATCAGAGATATGCTACAATACTTTTTTCCCTTCCACTCTTTGTATTTATACTATAACTTTATATTTTAATTAAAAGCATGAAATGTTATTTCAGCTTATAATAATTTTATAATAGTTTTGTAACTATACCTTCATAAACGTATTATAACAAAACTTCTTTTGTTCCTTTGCGTGAATCTTCTTCAGAACATTGAACAAATATAAGACTTTTAAAGTTGTAAGCTTGTACTAACAGCCATTTAACAGACATTTATGTAAATAATTCTCATAAAACTCCGGAAGTTAGTATTATGTTTAACTCTCGTGCATTTCTCGGTTCCGTTGACTGAATTTTATTCTTCCGTATATAATTGCATAGTTTTCTCATTCTCTCCGAAATTAAGACTTTTAAAAAACTATGCATTCACCCCCTATTTTTGTAAAAATGGTGTCCTTTTTTTTAAAATGGAGCAAATTTTGTAACCAAAAATTACATCTGTTCTATGGTTACGAATATTCATGACAAATTAAAATCAGTTTTCGAAACTATGCTTTAGAAAATTAACATTGCTTGACGCGTGGATACAGACTTTTTTTAAAAGAATCTATTTAAATAAGGCGTCACTTTTTTCTACAATTGACGTAAGCGCCAGATATCTAGTGCTCTTTTGTTTCGTGTTTTATATAAATACATCACTGATCTAGATTGTTATATCCAACGAGAAATCAGCTTCCTTTCTACGTTTTATAATCGCATTGAATTAAAGTGAATCGCTTCGTTATTTTTGCACAACTCTTTACACCTATATCGTTGATAAATCAGTCATATTTTGTCACATGAGATCGTGCAGATTAGATAATAGCCGTTGAAGAGCCATAATTCAAAAAGGTAACAAGGATATTCATTTCTGGCGTAATGTATTCATGCGAAAATTTCGCAAAAATGCGCTCTAATTGCGAGGAATGTACTTTAAAAACATGGAATTTTGAACGAACGTAAGGCACGCGGCATCATTAAGATTATGTAAATCGTCTTTTCGTGAATTACCATTCGGACTCGAAGAGACTTTCAAGGTCATTTACGAATTCCTATATTTTAACATTTTTCGCCCGATCTCTTTTACATAACATTATATTTGTATCGATAATGGAAATATATATATCATCATGGTTTTTTCGAATTAAAAATTGAGAACATTGATGTACGTTACGCAAAAACGTTCATCCGCTTCTCTGGTTTTCATTTTTTCATATATCACACGTAACAGACTAAATCCTGATCGTATATCATTCATTGTTTATTTTTTGGTCAGCGAGACACATTTATTCTCTCCTATGTAAAAAAACTAGAAATATTTAGTCTATTATATACAGATGACGCTCGTCATTTATGATTCACACACACGCGTATAATAAAAAACGTAAATAAATCCAAGAAACAAATGTATTATCCATTGTTGGCGAAAGTCATTCAATTGTAAATGAAATATACAACCCAATTTCAATTTTCCCACGTATAACGCGATACAATTCCAAACTGTAGATACGAGCGAATTTCGAATCGCAACTTTCGCTATTAATTTTTACCACTCGCTGCGCCCTCACTTCTCCCGAACTTTCGCAAAAACATCGTGCACTCAAACTTCTAAGCTGAATCCTATCCCATTCTTTCTCCCATACACCCACACAGCTTCACTCTAACGAGAAAATCCGTCGCCATGATAACGATAACGATTCCAATTAAACGCAACCACGCCTCTTGTTTTCGCTCTGATTAAAAAAATTTGCATCGCGGGATAGAAAGAAGAGGCGACGGGGTGGAAGCGCGGCGCGCCCGGATAAACAAAAGTCGTCGCATCGTCGACGGTGGTGTAGTGGAAAAGACGGTGCTGCGGTGTTAACTGGGAACAATGCGAGAAGACGCGCTGTAGAGTCGTTATTCTGGCGAGTAGCGCGATGCTTTTGTGATTATCGGATGCGCTTTGTGGTTGCGGGTTGAGAAGAAGGTTCTGGATTTCGTCGAAGGCGGCGTGGATTTTTGGAAATTGATGGTGTCTGATACAAGAAACAAGATAGCCGAAAAGTTTGAAAGAATTTCGGGTTGGACACGTTTATGGGCTTTTGTGAATTGTGGGAGAACCAGTTTTTTCTTATGTCGCGTTTTATTTTCTTTATTCGTGCAGAAAGGTCGACGATTAAAATGTGGATCGTTACTGAAATTATATAACGATTATTTAAAGGATTGTAAAATTATATAGAAACGATACAAAACGTTTAGTTAGGTGTTTTATTTAAATGAATTTTTTGGAAATGGCAATAAAAGAAAATTCGGGTTGAGAAAATAAAAGTGTAATTTTACTTACAGCAATATAAAGATATTGTTAAAAAAAAAAGAAAATTTATTTATTAACCATAAATATTTGTAATATGTTTTACGCCTTCTATTATTAATGTCAAATACAACGCATAAAATGCATAAATTTTCGAGAATTCGGGTGAATTTTACGACATATGCCAAATTAACCTTGACGCGGTCAGTCAATCGACGCGGAACTATAAATATAAAAGGTCCAATCGAATCGCATATTCATATTCGTCAAACGAAAATAGTAGGATATTCGAGTCCGACAGTTACTAAGCATAATTTTCAGTCCGTTAGATTAGATTGATTGCGATCAAACCCGGACATATTATGTCTTTCGCTCGTAAACATCAGCAGCTGATTATTTGGTCGCCGTAGCGATTAAATGACGTAAACATACGATATTATTATTGTTATGCATACGTCCATTGTCCTCCGAAAAATACTGATGTTTACCATTTATCTTTCCGAACAATAGAACAATTAAAACATGTTTTTGGAAAAAAGCCAAATTCTTTCTATTTTCTCCTTTTATTCGTTAATGCCTGCATCGACAACGAAATTTTAAGAATAAAAGCTTTAAAAGAATTCGTATATTTTAGAGAATTTTTTTACTTCGCTGTAGGTGCACTTTTGTACTTTCAAAATTTCAAGTAAAAATAAGAATTTTACGAAACTAGAATTTTTTGTGATATATTTTCAAGGCAAGAGCTTTACACGGGATTTTACACACAGGTGAGTGTACCTGCAGCATGGGCGGATTTAAATATAAATCAGTAACTTATACAGCTTTATATAAAATAAAATATTCAAATATAAAATACACTTATTTATTTTATCTTTTGGCAGAAACAAATGTAATTATTCGATGAATTTTAATCAGTAAAATATTAATAAAGATACATAAAATGTATTGGTTTTGCTCATCAACCATATTATTAAATATCGCAACTATTCCAACTATTTATCGGAAATCTCAACGACGACAATACCTCAAACCAGATAAAAAGTAAATACCTCTAAAGAAAAACTTTTCTCTCGCGCCTTCTTTATTAATTTCCCCCTCACCCAGGAAAGACTTTTTTCTTCGACATCTATATATACCATCGGCTACGGCGAGACTCGCCCCTCGCGAATGATAATGCCGGAAAATTTAATAAGACTTCCGCGTCTCCTGTTTCACACTTTTTTTAAAGGCAGCAGCGCGGCTCCTCGCCATAGAGTTTCGAGCTCAATATCCTGACCCTGCGGCATCGCCAAGTGCATTTTGAATTTTACAGCGGCGGGGTAGTATAAAGGTTATATAAGTTTCGGCGCGCGGGTTATTTCTTCGGTTTTCTTTGGACGTGCGAGCCTGACGGCGAGATTTATGGCCCTGATTTTGTGGCTTTTATTGAAAATTGTGGATGGTTGGGCAGGACTGGTTGAAAAGTTTGTATGATCGGTTCGGGATGTGTTGGGATGTTATTGTTCTTGAAGGCTGGATAAACTTATTTTCTGCCCCAACAACTTCTTTAATTATAAAATCAGAGAATTGGATATCATTCATAATTTACTGAATGTCTATAAGAAGTAATAATTGTTAAACAATTTACGAAACAAATTATCAGTAATTATTGACAGGAAATAAATGCATGATTCATCATTTTTGCATTTTCTACACTTAAAGCACTTCATAGCATTCTTTTCGAGTTCTTCTTCTGCGATGTATCTTTCGTATGCATTATATACATTGATATTAAAGATCAAACTATTCCACGAAAGTTTTATTTCTATAATTTTAAATTGAATTATGCTTTTTTAATATTATGAGAATACCATCTGGCAATCGTCAACGTTTATCGTAAAAATGTACAACACGCATATGAGCATGTCTACATAAATTTCATTAATAATGCAGTATATTATGACCAATTACTTTTTTAATTTTGATGTCAGAAAGGAACATCAAAGTTTTAATACCTTTTCGGTTCATTATACGTTCTTTTGATACATGTGATTCTCATTTTTACGAGTCAAATATGTCGCATTTAAAATAACGAATAAGCACGCGAGTATTAGAATTCGGTGCGTACAACAATAATTCAACCTGACACACTTCTTTGAACAAATAAGCAAGCTCTCCATTATCATCGCATGCAAATATTTACTCGCTCCCAATCCTCATTACGCTAAGGTCATTTTCACACTCGAATCTTGCCACTCATCCAATTGCATAATCCCATCACTCGTATACGTACACACAGACAGATCTCAATCCCATCTCTCGCAGTCCATATAATCGTTACATAAATGGCACGATCGACGACTCGAGCGCCCACGAAAAAACACATACGCCACGCCTTTCGAATCGTCGATCGTCCGAGCACCGCGTACTTGAGGATCAAGAGCAACCACTCTTTGTGTGCGCGCGGCCGCCAGCGAGCGAGCAGCGTTTCCTACTTTCACTTTTCAGATCCGATATAATGAATTTCGGAGCGCCGCGAGAACGAAGGTTGGCGGAGTGGGGGAGAAACCGGACAGGGAATCCGTAAAAATGATGCGATTTAATGCGATGTAAATGTAACGTAGGTTTTTTTTGCCTCGGTGAGATTTAATTGGGTTCGATGGGGGAGCGCTGATTTTACAGATTCGCGGAATGCGGTTGTAGCGGAGATGATGGTTGATTTTTTTGCAAGCGAGTGATTTTTATGGGAAATGAAAATTTTCGTGTAGTTGAATTAAATCGCGTTGATGATGAAGAAGATGGAATGCGTGGAATAATTCATTAATAATAATGAAGATAACGTAAATGTTATTGTTTCGAAATAACTTGTTGTAATATTATATTCTGGTAAGCTGAAAAGGGGCTTCTAAGTTATTCCTTTGATGATAATTTTCATTTATAAATTCTCATGCGTAATTCAGAAGCCGTTCACACGCTATTTGTCACAACAGTTTCTCCTGCTTAACGATACCGTCTGTAGAATATTTTTCGCCACCTCAACATTGAACGCTCAAACGGGTCTTGAAATCCCATCAGTATTAAAACCGGAAATATTACTTTGCCTTTATTATGGCTTACATCATGGTATTCTAGTGTAATCTACTTTTTATTTATAGAACTGTGTGCGCGCGTTGCGACTGAATTTCATAATAATATTAATGTAACCTTTTGGAGCAAGAATAATTATCATAAGAAAAGTTATGCTATGATATTATACTGCGTCTCATATAATTCTATTTCAATGACAAAATCGAAATACATATTATATTTGCTCTATTATAGAGACCACCATATAGAATACGCGCATGTGAATTTCATCGACGTGTATCTGCGCGTTACCTTTTATTTGTAATTATCGAAGATTATTTTAATAACGTAATACCTACTTTGGAGACTTCAGTTGACGTGTATATATATATGTATATAATTAAGTTGATTCAATCGAATCAAATACGCTTTCCAAAATTTACATGTATTACTGTAGTCAGAACTGTAATATGTTGTTTCATAATATGATATTGGGTACGAAGTTAGTAATCATTGTACTAATTAAATAAATGGAAACAGATTAATGTTAAATTGGAATTCCTCTACTTAAATTATTGCAATTGTTTATTCGAAAAATTAATTTTACTTGAGATTATCAATTGCCATATTCTGATAGGGCGTGCATACGTCACAATTGAATGATTAAGTCCTGTTATTATAGTAATAATAAATTTAGCTATTCCAATACGTTAATCGTTATAATTTTCATGACAATATTATCGTACTGTAATCTGTTATATACATGTACTTTATGGTAAATATACATAAATTAATTGAGTGCTTTGCAGTATTAGTTGAACTAATAAGATAAATAAGCAAATCCTCGTCTCCCTCTAACTAAACGAAAATAGTTACATTTCACATCTTCTATCTAAATAAAACCTAAAGATAATCTAATTATATTTTCTAAACCTTTGCAAAGCTTAATATTGTATCTCGAGAGCCATATTTATTACAATTAATCTCTAATCTGCTTGAAACAAAACTTTTTCCTGCAAAGATCGATGACTTCTAAAAGGATTCTGCAAATAATAAAAAATAACATTCACCAGCGTCACGGACGATGATCGATAATGTGCAATCGGCTCTTTGTGACGCATGCGTATACCGATACCATCTTACGATTTGGCATTTGCAAGTGTTTAATGAGATTGACGTCTCATACCCATCAGCTGTAAATGGAAGGACTTTCACCCCGAGTCCTTACACGAGAACGGTATAATAATATACAGCGATTCCCTCACTTCGCGCGACCACTTCGCTCGCTGACCTTGAATTCAATAAACTACTTGTCGTCATAGACCCACACCCACTATACTATTCGTACACACGTGATGATTTCCAAACCTAAGCCTATCTTTTATCATCACACACCTCAACTATAAAAGCCATCGCTGGTCGCTCCAAAGGCATCAGAATCTCTCTTCTAGCCAAAGACAGCACTAACTTACCACAATCCACCATGTTCAAATACATGATCCTCGCCCTCGCCTGTGTGGCCGTCGCCAACGCTGGAGTTCTTCCCTCCATCTCCGCCTACAGCACGGGAATC
>UXGD01004290.1:0-17565 GCA_900474315.1 Torymus auratus | reverse complement strand
CATATCACTTTTAATTAGGTTTTTTAGTTTATATTACGACTATAAACGAAATACTTGCTTTTTTGACTTTATAAGACACCTGACTCGTTGAAATTTGATAATAGAAACTTGCATAACAATGTAGTGATCATTTTTAAACAATTAAAAACTGTGCAAAACGTATATATGTCATATTTGGAAGCTGGCGACATTGGTTATTTGAGCTTTTGGATAAGTAAAAATAGCGAACTAGAAACATGGTCGAATTAGCGAAGTGGCCGAATTACCCTGACTTACCTTACAACTAATTTTATAGAAATATTTCTTTCTATATTCGCGAATCAACCTTTTTCAATACTTTAATTCTTTTTCAAGATAGTATAAAACAGTTTAATTTAAATTAAAATATGTTTAACCTATTATATTCTTTTCTGTCTATCTATTATTTATCATTAGCTGTCTATAAATTTATAAGTTTTTTTTTTTAAATATATTATAACTTTTTCAGTATTTGATTATTTATTATGATTTATAATAATGCTATGTTTCTATAAGCATTTTTCAAATTCATAAAAAGCACCAATCATAGAAAATCATTTACCATGAAAAATTACGTATCTATAAATTTTAAAATAGATTAATAAATTATGCTTTATTTAGTTATAAATTAAAGGTGATTCATATGGAAGTATTCCTAAAGAAAGAATAATTTTAAAAATCTTTGAAATAATTTAATAAGTATCTATGTTTTTGCTGCACTATGTAAAGAATTTGATTTTTCATTCCTGCTTAGCGTGCACACAACGCATGTAATAGAAAGCCAACACAAGAAAACTAATAACAAAACTGTAGAAAAGAAGAATTCCCTGGAATTTTTCTTCTATAGTAACAACTTTTTAACTATTTTCTGGGGTCAAGGCTTCTTACTCCCCTATGATGATAAAGGATAGGAATGCTGAATTCAAGGAAATACAAGAATAATACAGATATTTACTTTATTCGAATAAAATAAAGTCTATGGTACACATTACGTAGTATTCGAGTGAACAATCTTAACTTTCGAAGGTACACGCGATCGCGGATTAAAACGTATTATCGTACGCGCCGGCCATGTGAAACATCGCGACGTTCGCACGCGTTTTACTACGACCAGTATTACAAAAAAGTACTTGCCGTATATATCGAACAACTAATTAAAAAATAAAAGAAAAGAAAAAGGAAAACTAAAGAAAAAAAACGTCTCTTGTTTTCAAACGCTAAGATTTATCTTCCCCCTTATATATAAATATACTCGTCATTCAATAAAATTCTCTTATGTAACAGCCTAGTCTATAGGCGATTTTTAAGTATAACAATCTTCGTATTCCGGTATGATTCGCAGTAACAGGTCGGTTAAAATCTCAAGACAAAACTCCGGGTGCGTTATATAATATGTCACCTCGCGCGTGTCGCCTATCAATCGATATAATAAACTTTCGAAATGAAAATACAAAAATTAAAAGAGAACAAAACCAAGGAGTAAAATTACACGACGGCGAGCCCTCGGCGAAACTCGGTCATTTCGGGGCCGCCGCGTCTCGCGTCGTTGTCGTTATATCATTACAAAAAGAAAGAAAGAACGAAGAGATTCTCTGCTCTCGACTGATCTTCACACACGCCGCTACTTATTCCAGAAGGCAAAGGCTCGCTGGATTCGCTCGCTCCGCGGCTTTCCACCCGACGTCGCTGCAGTGGTAGACTCATTCGCTGCGACCGTTGCCGTCGTCGTCACTGCCGCCGTAACCGTCGTTATCGGGGTTGGTACAGGTGGTAACATTGCGACACCGTTGTTACCGTGGACGTTGACGCTGGCACTGATACTGCTGGTGCTGCCGCTGCCGCTGCTGCTACCGCTGCTGATGCTGTGCTGCTCTGTTTCGAGCTTCTCGAACAACTTGGCCGTCCGACTGACGTTGCCGGTCGGTATGTACACCCGCGCCCGGTTCGGCGATCCCTCTACCCTTGCGTCCTTATCCTGGTTGACTGCTGTCGCGAAAACAGATAATTGTCAGGATTAATGGTTGGGAAGGTATGGAGAATAAAGAAATAAATTTAAATATTTTGTCAAGGTGATTGATGGATGTCGATATACTGCAAAAATAAAAGTACTTGATGAGTAAAGTTACTTAGATTTGCCCCTATTCTTACCACCTTCTTATTTGCCATGTACTGTACGTTCGTGAAGAAAATGAAATTTCTCCAGGTGATATAGGACATTTCATTTAGTTGTAATTTATATATTTTCGACATATAAGAGTATCAATAAAATTTTAGAGGAAGCTATATTATTGTAATTTAGGTTGTTTCCAATACCGGAGAGAAATTTTTCAATAACAAATTAAGCAAATGAGTTTTTGAAGAATTATGAAATGTAGTTTTATTAAACTTTACAAAAAATAGAAAAAAAATATTAAACTGAAACTTTATGAAGTTGTACCAGTTTTCTTTAAATCGAAAAATATTCTTATTAAAAATCATGTCTGGCTCCATCCTGATTCTGAGCAATATTCAGGAAATCTTTTTTAGCAGAAACAAGTATAACATGTTAAACAGTAAAAGTCGTGCAAATAAATACACACTGGTGCAATTAAAAGTTAGTAAAATTTAGAAAACAAAACAAACCTTCAAACTGAGTATTAAACTTCCGAAAACTACGTCTAATATTTTCACGTTCAAAATTAACCTCTTTATTTGACCTGAATTGCCGTGTAAAAGACTTGGATTCTTTATTGTTTAATTCCTTGATTTCGGAACTACCGTTTTCCGTTGATTCTTCAAACCGAGTCTTCCTGTTCACACGTGAGTATGTGTCCCTCTGAACAGTCTTTGTACTTGGAAAATCTTCCTTTGTATCACAAACTTTTTTGGAATCAGAACGAACAATATTCTGTGTTTCAAGTTCTTTTATCTCAGAATCGGAATAAGCAGCATTATCTTTTTCCGATTCTTTACTTTTGAAACCTGAACAAATAATATTGTCTGCTACTTCTTCATCCTTTTCGAGTTTGGACCAAACAACATTTTCGGAATCTCGTTGATCTTTGTTACAACTACTAATATCTACAGTTCTAACTACTTCATCAGCCTTATTGTCTTTAATTGATTCATTACCTCCTTCTTCAATGGATTCATTAACATCTAGAGACTCTGTTTCTTCAATATGCACTTGTTTTTCTGTTTCAATACTATCATAATGTTCGTCTTCAATAATTTCCTCAGGTTTTAATACTTTGTTATCATCATGTTCTTCATCAACATCAGTATTTTCTGTTTCGCAATTGCTCAATACTTCATCAGACTTTTCATGAATACTGGAAACCTCATCAGTCTCATGTATGACATCAGTGTCAGTTGTATCAACTATTTTTTCTTCACTCTCCTCAGTCAACTTATTTACTTCATCTTCAAAAACATCATCGTGTGGATCTTCACAAACGTCTTTATCCGTTTCTTCTGAAGCTCGTTCTTTGCTAGATATCGCAAACTCCTCGTCAGTCCCATTATCTTCTTTTACTACTTCCGCAATGTTTTTATTTCTACGCAACATTTGGGAAGCACTAACGATCTCGTCAGTATTGGCTCTCTTGTGCTCCAGAGTTTCATCGTCATCCTTCCTAAAGCTCTCATCCTGGTTCTCCGAGTCCAGAGAATCCGACCTAGCCACTTCGCTGAGGGATCGCGTGGAGGTTGGCGAGAGCGAGGGACTACGTCGATTGGCGGATAACATTGCCATGCGGCCGAGGGCGCGCAAAGCATTGCCTGTTTTCTGCAGGAAACAACAAAAGCCAGCACACAAGCACACTTCAAACGTTAGAAATAACAAAACACATGCGGGATATATTTTCTATTTTTAATGATAAAAGATTTTAAAAAAGGCAATAGATATATAGTATTTGTCTTTAAATTAAGATGAGGATATATTGAATACTTTATAGGTAATATTATTCAAAAATTCTTTCAACAATTATTACAAAAATATAAAAAAATACTTTTTAAAAATTTTTGACATAAACATACAAATTAAAATGTTGTTTTAACACGTACTATTACAATGAGCATTATAGTTAAAAACAATTTATAGCAAACATGAAAGAATAGAATTTCAATATACGTTGATCAAAAATAGGTTTAGTCTTATTCGAAAAACATTTACATCGTTTTCTTATAACCTCATCGATTTATATTATTTAAAAGTATTAGTTCAAAAAACTTTCAATAAAAAAAAATATTTTTTATTATTAAAACTGAGAAACTAAACGCATGAAAACTTACACACTTTAAAAACAAAGTCCCACATTACGTAATGTAAAAGTATATGCATTATACAAACCTGCCACTTTCTTCTAACAATGAACTTCTTTAGTTTATCCGTGGGTAGCGCAACTCTGCTCATATTTTCCGTGTGTTGAGCCAGCCAAGAGTGACTAAGACATTGTTTTGCGGACATTCTTAATCTGTAAATTTACAAGCAATCAATTACTATAATTTGATGTGCTTTAGCCTACATCTAAAAAGCTCCCAATTAGCCTTGTTTAATGTTGGACAAAAACGTTCAGTCTTTTACATTTTTAGCACGAGGTACCATTGTTAATTGACGATAGAAGATAAGACCGGAATATAAAATAGAAAATAAGTAAATGATTTTATCTAAATTTAACAAAGTAACTGGTAAATTCTTCCAACGTATTAATCTATTTTAATATTTATCTTGAATTTTTAAGTTTATAGCTTTTTCTTAATTTTATACATACTCTTTTTTCTTTTGAAGTAAATTACTGATAAAGTCTTTAGCATCTGCTGAAATAGCGTCGAAAGCTTCGTCTTCGAAGTCGTAATCAGCTCGAACGATATTCGCAAAAGTTTCGGCATCATTATCACCCATAAATGGTGATAATCCAGTTAACCTGATTGAGACAAAAAATGTATAAAAGTTAAAAAAAAAGATAGCACAAGTATAAAAGTACAAATTACACGAACAAAAGTAAACTTACAGAACGTAACAAATGACACCGACGCTCCACATGTCGGACTCCGTACCGATTGGTTCGTAATTTATGATTTCTGGGGGAATGAATTCTGGTGTTCCAAAAAGTACTCTCACCGGTTGACTTGGGCTAAGTATTTGTGCCAAGCCAAAGTCGATCAATTTTATACGATGTGACGTTCGCGTGTGGCACATGATATTTTCAGGCTACAATTATGAAAAATAAAATTGCTCAACATTATTCAAGCAACTTGCAGTATACTATTAGTAGTTAGTAGACAAATACCTTCAAGTCCAAATGAACAACTTTGTTCTCGTGCATATATCTGGCGCCCTCGCAGATTTGCCGCATAAAGAGAATGCAGTCTTTTTCGGTGAGCGTGAAGTCGTCGGCTACGACTCGTTCAAAAAGTTCTCCACCGGATATACTAAAGAAACAGTTTACCGTTAAAGTATTGATCCAATTTTTGAGGTTCGCGAATTTTTTTTTTCGATGATATAATTTAAAGTAGTCACGGATATTTCTGCCATGAAAGTCGGCACTTATATACTTAAGTATTCTAATTGGTTTGAAATTTGTAAAGTATAGAATTTAAATTAGTCCATTTAAAAAAGATACTCAAAAATACTTTGGAAATTGTAATTATAAGGAATATTAGACCTTATTCGAACATGTATATGCTCTTAAACTTCTTTTGGAGTCACCAATAATAGTTAAATGAATTGAGATTTGCGTTAATACATTCAAAAAAAAAATTCCAAATTAAAATGCTACCACAAAAAAATTAAAAAAAAACAATCCCTATTGGTCCACTACTTACTATTCCATAACCATAACGATTTCCTTGGGACTTTCGAAGGCCGCCGTCAATCGAAGCAATTTCGGATGCCTGAGCATGTTCATGATCTTCATCTCCTCCCGCACTTGCTGGCGATCTGACGCCTTGACGGTGCGCACGAATTTGGCGGCGAACGATTTCTGAGATTTCTTCTCGATGACTCGGCGAACGACGCCATAACGGCCCTTGCCCAGCTCCTCGTGCAACGCGTAGCGCTCCTTGAAGAGGGGACCCTCCTCAGCTACCACCTCCTTGTCGTCGAATTCACCATTTTCTGCAATTTAGGGAACAAGTTCGTTAGAATAGTCTAATTTTTATGCGAGATATGTGATGCTCGCCAGTTGAGGATGATTTAACTTAAAAGTCTATAACGAAAAGCTGTTTCTCAAAATAGTCGAAATTTTCTGTTACCAGGCTGAGTTAGAATTGCTCAACTTGATGAACTAAAGTAGATAAAGAATGAGTTCAGTTAAAGATAGACATTTAATTGGCTTATTTATCCCTTCTTCTGATTCTTCTATATTTAACATTTTCTGAGTTTATATCCCAATATGGCGCTTGAATGTGGTTTTTTCTACGTCTACTTTTATTTTTCGAGCTTTCGTACTTTTGCCTATTATATAGCATTCCTCACCAAGATCAATGAAATAAAGTACATCATTTCTCTAAACATCTGACTTTTAATTAAATTCTTACATTTTATTATAAAAAAAATTAATGGAAAAATCATTAAAATCCTCACCGTCCTCCATGCAAGCCTCGTCCTCCTCGACCTTCAGCTTATCCTCGGCGTCGTCCATGTCGGCGAAGGGCACCTTGAAGGGCCTAGACTCGGGGCTGGGCTCGCCGGGCCCGTGCACGTTGAGGGCGCGCACGCGGAATAGGTAAGCGGCACCTGGGCGCAGATCCTCGCGCACCTCGTGGCTGAGGCTGTGGCAGTTCTCGGCGACGGCGCGCCAGGTGAGCTCGCCGATGCGCCGGCACTCGACCGTATAGCCGGTGAGGGCGCAGCCGCCGTCGTAGGCCGGCGAGCACCAGGTGACGCTCGCCCCGTAATCGCCTGACGACTCGCAGCGTAATAGACTCACGCGGGGCGGATCGCACGGCGGCTCCGGCGGTCCTATATACAACAAGGAAATTGAATGGTGTGAATATTTAGTGCGGGAAGGATATTGGGGTGGTAATATATATTTAGTTTCTCTCGTAGTCATTGTAAACGGTATGAGTCGATGAATAAATGTTTACTGTACAATTGCTATTATAGCTAATATGAATGATGGCCGAATTCACGAAGGTGTGTTTACTAATTAAACAGCAATTGGTGCAAATTCGAATAATAAGAATGTCTATAAGTTTTTTCATGCAATATAGTATATTTTGTATTTAAGTTCTGTCTAAAAATTGACTACTATTTGTTATTTTATTAAATATATATAATATATTAGTTAATTTTTTATTTTTTTAAAAATGATTTCTTCCATTTTGTATTATTGCGTTTATCATAAAAATCTGAAAAAACGAAAGGTCAAAAGTTCAACACGTGCACGGGTGTGAAGTATTTTTTTTCTCTTTACGTTATACCAAAATTTATAGCGGGCCACTCGAAGTACTAAACGGAGAAAGGGCGTTTATGACCATCCCAGACAGACCGAAAATTATTGCTTTTCAGAGTCGGTGTCAGATGCACGCATTGTTTACGAGGCGAATATTTTTTCAGCGCGTTCGGTCCCGGTGTTTGTTCAGGTGTTGAAGTTGTATTTTAGTCTGCTAACTAATCTTGCAAACACGAGTCATGTCAAAGCTTTTAAGATTTTCTTTGTAATAAAACACTTATGAAAATAAAAGTTTCAACGGGCGTTCTGTATGAAATAAAGGCACTATTCTTTATACGAACAAATGATAAATATTTGTTATAAGTATAATTCAAACGTTTATTTATAGAACTATTCTAATGAAAGCAACTATAATATGAAAATTAATAAATGCCGACTTGCAATTTCAATGTAAAAGGTGCATCACATAATAATGTTATATACTAAAAAGTTGTCGGCCATTTTAGTCACTGCGTATAATAAAAACTTACAAACGAAGTATAGCTAATAGATTTAAATACGTAAGATAAAAAAAAATACATATTGCAAGCAACTAATTTATATCGCCACACCAATTTGTAAACCATTATCTTGAGCGATAAATCTATTTGAATAATTGCATGAAATTAAACATTTACGGAATCAGGCTGCAATTTATAACACTCGCACTATCTGCACTAAATAGCTATCCTACACGCTGCTGAGAAATAAAAAAAAACTTCAACGCTTTACAAAACACCATATACCAGATATATAATATAAAAGAAAAGCAGATTTAAAATTAATCGAACCGCCTGGCCCATTCAAAAACATATCGCATGCAGTCCGAGTACACTATAGCAATTAAAAATACTCCCGGTCTTATCAGCGCATCTATCAGCCAAAAACTTACCCCAACCTTCTCTACATAATCTCACGACGTACGTCATCAATCAGTCGGCACGATCGATATACGCGTGCATTCCGGGCCTGAACACGACCGAAAAAAGCGCGCAAATAACCCTATATACAACGCCGTTAAGTGCGTGCGTGCACGAACACGAGGGCTTCGACAATGACGGCTCCTCACTTGCGCGCAGTCCCATAATTACGGAGATGTCATCGGAGAGGCCCTCGCCTCGCGAGGAACTGGACCGTATAGTATATATATTCTTACTCCTTCTTGCAAACGCGAGCTTCTACCTACTCTCCGCTCATTAAAATGCACTTGCGCACCGCGCGGCTCGTGTTTTAATCGGGCCTCTCTCGCTCTCTTTTTGTATATGTGTGTGTCTCTCTTACTGTACCGCCCGTCCAAGGATCAACTCGCGGGAGCGTGCTATCTTTTCGTGTCAATTTGTATGCGCTTTTTAATGGCTCGAGTGGATTTGCCGCTCGCGGTAATATATAAGTAGTATTATAAGCGTTTGTAAAATATTCGCTGAGCCGCGCGGAGACACCGCTCGAATGGTTGTTATCGCTGGTGCGGGTCTTTGACGGAGATTTTTAGTTGTGAAGTCGTTGAGCGCGGTTTATGTAAACGCTTTTTTAAAGGTAGAGAGAAAAAGAGGGAGAGCGGGCTTTTTACTGCTGTTGAAACTGTATATATTGAAGCTTGTGTGTGTTATTTACTATAGACTATTTTTATATTTCTAAGAATTAGGAGAGCTTTATGAAATACAACGATTCTGCAAATTCCATATTGTTATAGGTAGTTTGTGTCCCTATTACGTAGTCACTAGGTATACGAGTACCGTGTATTTTAAAGAAATATATTTGGCATAATGCACTGAGAAGATAAATAGTTATTATTCAATCGGTTTATACAACTAGATTGTGTGCTTGCACCTCAAGGCAATCGGAATACAAAGGAATGCCATTGGCTGTATACGCATAATTTATCATCTTTTAGGTAAATCAATGTCTCACCTTCAACGGCGACACTGGCAAAACGGCAATCGCTTCCGAGGGCGTTTTCCACTGACACTGCATATTTGCCGGCCTGGTCGGCTGTAATCCCGTCGAGCGTCAACCTCGAGATACCTGCTACACTGTCGATATGTATCCTATCGTCTGCAACCAATTCCCGGCCCTAAAACATTGGAATCATTGGAATGTCATCGTTATTACATATTCTCCATTTAGAAATTATACAGCATTAATATAATATATGTATTTTTAATCGTATAAAGAGTTGGTGCCAATACATTGACAATTAATTTTTCCAAATACAATTTATCCATTGAATGAGTAAAATATATCTTAAAAAGTATTTTTTTAACAAATAAATTTGTAAAATTTAATCAATTTATTTATATAAAATATTGGATTTTTTCATAATGATCTACGCGTCAAAAACTGAGAAAAAACTTAATTGTTTTCGTATCCAAGGGACAGACCCGTCATCTTCTAAAATTTACTACGTAGATTTGTAGTACGAGAAATTTTTAAATATATAATAAAAATAATGAAAAATGTATAATTATTGTCATTTCAAATGATAAATTCAACAGAATGACGAATCTATTCTTCAGTGCGAGAAAAAAAATGACTTCTCGAACCACTTTTTCCCATGCATTATACGATCGTCATTTTAAATGCGACTGCATAAAAAGTATAATTTCGTTTTGTTAGTTTTGCAAAAACATGAAGCAGACTAAATACTGCATCAAATAAGAATAATGCTGTTAACATCAAATCAACGACTCGCTATTAACAATCGAATTATAATATGTAAATTCGAAAGATTTGAAAATCGAGGGGCGCAGAAGCGCTGCGAAGGCATTGTATAAATTAATTAGATATTGGGGAACAATTTATTTAGATTTATTTTAGTTTATTTAGATTTAACAGTAAATTAAATACAGATTATTTTTATAGTAATAATCTTTATCGAAAAGATATTGTTTAGTACTAAACCAATTTATTATAATTGTATTTCAATAACAATATATTTATGTGAATTGTTAGTCTAAATTCTAGACATTTGTATATTTTGTGAAAACCTGTTCTTTATAATGCAAATTACTACAGGATGACACAATTACCATTGTAAAATACGTATATTTCCAAAATTCAAAAGAGTCGTTCAACAAAACATGTGTTTCATGTCACGACCCCTTAGTATTTTACATAATAATACTTAGCGAATAATAAGATCTTTCCGAAAAAAAAATCAAGCTCTAAAAGAATATTAACATTGATTCTAGACTGTAAAAAAAACTTTCAATTATTATTAACCTTTGACATTTTTTTATATTTCTTAACTTTCCCATAATGCTTTTCTTCACAATCGTTTTGATATCGAAGAGTTTTCAATATTTTCTAAAAGAGTTTATTTGATAAACTGAAACATGACCACATGTATTAAAAAATCTTCAGTTTAAAAAAAAAAACAAAAAATCACCGTACACCATTTCATTAAATCGCAGCTACATTGACCAAGCAAAATCATCGTCCGAGTCAGATTGAAAGCGCAGCTAGAGACGCGGGGCGCTTAGACTCTCGGTTCGTTTAAACTTGGCGCACTATTCGCGCGCGGGTAATCCAACACCGCGCTAGCTGTTTCGTCAGATCGAGTGTCGGGTCTCGCGATTCGTGTGCCTCGAAGAGGAGCTTTTTCTGCGCTCGCGCGCGCGCTCTTAAGTGGCAAGGTCGTTTCGGGATCTTGGAGATTCGTTTTGGATCTCCCCCTCGCCTGTACTCGGCCTACTTGTTCAACGACGACGACGACGAAGAAGATTTCTTTTATGTACACGTCTGGCTGCCCTAGAGTGGTACAGAGTAATAACACGCGGCTCTCGTGATGTAAGGCAGAAGTAAGTACAGATGATGGTTTATGACTGGGATGACGGCATGAGTTTATTTTTTGAAGTTGAACTACTTTCAGTGAACGAAAAGTCGGGGAAAAATGTTGTCTTCATCAAAGCTGGTCTGTCTGAGATTTCAAATCATTATTATTTTCAAAAATGAGATAAGTTTGTAATAGAAGTGATTAACCAATGATTTGATAATGAAATGGATACTTTTTAAATAGATTTAGTCGTTTTACTTAAAACTTTTTGTTAATTGTGTAATTTTAACTTTATTATTAATTTAAAATTTGCTGATAATTGTACCACAATTATAAAAATGAAATGTCTAATGAAAATAACTAATTTTCTAAAGAGAAATATTCATTTAGTTAGACTGTAATTAAAGAGATTAAATGATACACCAAAGCCATTAACTGATAAATGGCTTTTTCATGTAAGGGAATGATACTTTTAGACCTTGCAATGCTTCTTCGTTGATATTTTGTCTGCGATTATCTATTCAATTTAGTATTTTAAATCAATATTCAATCAACGAAATGGTAGAAGTTATCAATTTGATGACAGGATTTTCCTTCAAGCAACGATTGATTAGCATTGATATTGATTTGCTATTTCTTGCAGCTTATGAATGTCACAAGACGTTATATTTTTCTGGATTAGGAGAAAGAATACAAATACTTTAGATATACAAACTATTTGTTTAGAATTTTAACACTATGAATCGTCATGATGCAATGACTGTTTTATTAAGTATTCTATTGACAGTAATAAAATTACTTCAATGTTAATTCAAACTCATTCAAAAAGAAAATTGTCATGAATAATAAGCGTTCATGATTTGAATTGAACTACCATTGAATTTAAATTGTAGCTTATTGGCAACCCTCTGTAATTTGCAATTAAATTTTTTTTTAATAAGCTCAATATTAAATAAGAAAGAATATTACAATATAATTCAATTTATTTAAGAATACAAACAAGAATGATTAAACTTGATTACTTTCTTTTCAATTCAGTATAATAAAACTACAAAGTAAACTATAGTAAAAATACAAAGTTACACTACTTCGTAAGTTAGCAACATTTATTAAATAATATAAGCAAATTTAACTTGACTTAAAAAAAATGCCAGAAAAACGAATATTAAAAAAAAAAACGTTTATTAATTATCTCTTTTTCAAGGAGAAATCAATTTGATTTTCAGTTTATTCTTTGTATCTATCTATATATGACGAGAAAAATAAAACATGTAACATATAAACTAATTTTTTTTTATCTATCCAATCAATAAATTACAGTGCTAAACTTAAACAGTACACCCAAACACGAGCTAACCCATTTCGAGAGTATTGTCAACAAAACGAAGCCGAGATAAGTAACGTTTCTTATCGCAGCTGACAACGGCAAGAAAAGAACCAAAATACGTTCGCGTAAGCCTGCAAAGCCTCGGAGATTAGCATATACGTTGCAGATTACACAATTCTCACAAAGACGAAACAAAACAGACACGCTAACCAACTGTTGGGCGAGCACTGCCGACAAAAAGAGTCAATTCCGGTGAAAAACGGATATCGGCACGAAGGCCGTCTCATACCGATGATATGTCTCTATGGCGATGACGTTTTCGCTTTCGCGGCCGGCTGATTCAGCGACGCGCACGCAATCGTCGATTTCCCCGCACACGGTAAGTATAATAACGGGACACACGAGCAGAACGTCCGCATGCACGTATATTTCCCCTTCGGAATCCGTGTAATTTCGCCCGATTGAGTTCTGTCGTGTATGTGAGCGCGCCACTATACGCTTCGGCGTCGATGTCGCACGCACGGATTTTTTTCTCGATTTCCTGCCGACCGAGCGCAAGGAGATGTGGCGATCGGCTGCTTTGACGCAACGGGGCTGTCCTGAATGTTTCATGCGATGATACAGGCTAATTAGCATTTTCATTCGCGTCACTTAATGGCAGCGTCGTTCATTTCGGAGTTCGATTATTAATCTGAGATTATGGTCAAGAATTTATTCTGTACTGTAGTCTTGACGTTAGTGCAAATACTTGTTTATTTATAGTAGTACATTTGGATGATTGTTTAATTACTTGGAAGGAAGAATTTTTTATATACCCAGTGGCAGAAGATAGTTTCACGTGAACATGTTTTCATACACAGTCATTTTATCAGATAATGAATAAATCGAGTAAAAATAGAATGGCTGCTCAGCCAATAATATTTATAAAACAACTGGAATCAGCTAATTGAACAAGTACAAACTTTAATTATAACTGTTGGTATTTTTTTATAGAAAATTAAGGTTTTTACTTGATTCCTTGTTTAAACAAAACTTTCTCAATTGTGATATTTTTAATCGCATGGAATGATTGTAATCAAGTTAATTATACGTCTTATCAATAAGAAGATATGCTTATGATATTCTCGTCATAATCTAATTTTTAAAAGAAACTTTCGTTCAACCTTTGTGCCATTCGTGCTGCTATTAATTTAATTTATTTTTAATGACCACTGCCCATTAAATAGTATTCAAAGTAAATTATCTCTCTTTTTTCTGAATACGTGTGGTATTTCATTTGACAAATACATTGATCACGTACAATTTCTACATTACTTAATTGCTTTATGTCCATTTTAATTATCGCGCGAATTGAGCTCGTTGAAACAACTCAATCCAATTGTATCCCTGCTTTTTTTTCTACACTCGTCCATTAATATAGCGCAGATTCTATTCCATCTTGGTATTACAGTATTACACTATACTTTTACTGTATTAATTATATTATTCATTAGAATTAATTGCTAAAAACAGATTTCTGACTCGCACGGTTTCAAAATGTGATAAACAATGGTTCCAATAAAGATTCCCACGAAGCGCTTGTACAAATAATTGTCCTACCGAAAGGCTCCACTATATAAGTACCAGCAGAAGTGACTATCTCACTATGTGTGTGTACACTCCCAGCGTCTAAAAGGTTCCGGTGAACGCGATTGGCTCATTTCCAGCCGCTCATTGAGACCGCGCACCTGTTGGTACAGTGTCTGTCTATTGACAGTTCCACCTCGGCAAGATCAACATTTGTCTTATTGAACTGAAAAGCGAGCAGCGGCTTGGAGAATTCGACAGTTTTATCAGCTTCGGTTGTGAGTCAACCGGTATACTTATATCTGTCGACGGAATGCGTTTTCATTATAATTTTGGTTCTACGTAACGGTATATTCTTCCGCATAATATATTATCGTTTTCTTCTAAAACTTGATGTTTCCACTAAATAGCCGATTAAATCATCTATTCTGTACAACGTTTTTATCTAAATGTTTACGCATTATTTACAAACAGTTGCCGCAATCAACAAACCATTACCAATGAAAACAAACACCCACCTTAATCCTCAAAATTATGTAAACAAATACCTTTTTACTTTAATCTTCGAAGCGACACCGTGCAAACTTCCTGGTTCTTCGTTCGAACCGCTAAAAAAGAGCCGCGCTTCTCTTTCGGACAAACAGTTTAACGTCCTTATCGCCGAATTGGCGTGGATCTTTCTTATCAACGCGACGACAGCGGGGTCCCACGCCGGCGCACACGAGCAAATCGACGGACGCACAATGACACCTCCACACACGCGCAATCCACGTGCGAAAATCGAAGTTGAATGGCCCCGAAGCGATCGCGACGAGGTATAAGTGAGGTAAGTATACGGACGCGCGCGTACGCTGCGCGAGCGACGCCGAGACACTAAAGTTCCCCGGCGCGAGTAGCGCGTGCCACATACACATGCCACACACACACGTAAGTACCGGCGGGCGGACCGTTTGGAGCGCGTGACGAGGCGCGAGCGCGGGCGATGCTGATTGCCCGGAGTGCATCTCTCTCTCTCTCTCGCTTTCTCTCTGTTGCTGAAGGTTGGGCTCTAATTGCTGTCATTTTGGGAATTTCAGGGAGCTTGAATAGTTCGAGGAGGTGTGCGATGGTTTGGATAGGAAATGGATATCTAATCCGTATCGCAAAAACAGTACGTATAGTATTGCGAACCTTGTAATTAAGCGCTAGTGGAGTTTTTTTAATGAAAAACATAGAGAGGCATGGGAGTAACAAAAAATTATTGAAAAATTGCTTGTTCATTTTTAAACTTTCTACTAGCATTTTTGAAAAACAAACCTAACAATGTAATGACCACCGAGATCATTACAATTCGGCAGCTGAAGGTATATTAACAAAATCGTTCTTTACACATTTCGAAATACGTATAAATCATTTTTAATAAACGTAAAAAGTATGTGCCCAACCAATATTTCGAAAATATTTCAGAATATTGTGTTTTTATACACGAAGTATTTATAAAAAGTGAAAAGAATAAATTATCCTTGAAAATTCGTTACAGTTATAATTTCCATACTTTCTCTTACTAAGGAGAAAATTTAATGAATAGTTTCTTAATTTTTCAATGTTTCTGTAGTTCGATAATAGTCGTTAAATGGGGAAATTTTTGTCCTCAAAGATTATTATCAGGAACTGCACAATATCTTTTAAGAAATGCTATTTAACTGAACTCATATTAGCCTGTTTAAAGACCATCTTAATTGCGAAGTTTGGAACTTCTCAAATAACTCTTAATTGGAGAAAATTAAAACAATTTAAATATCCGCATGAATATGATGTCACAGTACGAGATTCTCCTCATGGTAGAGCATCACAAAAAAATCATATTGCTTAAAAATTTTACTATACAGAACTGACGAAAAAAAAAATTATATCAACTTATTGCATATTAGAAATGATTCGTAAATTAAATTAACAAAAATGAGTTAAATATTTGAGTTAAATAAATTAAAAGTATAACATAAGTATGGATTCAAATGAATTAATAATATTGACATACAATTATATAACAATTTTAAAGGATTATTGTAAATATTACACAAATGTAAATATAATAATCAAAAGTTTTGAGTTACAATACCGTTTCAATGCAATTGTTTTAAAAATGAAACAGTACCAAATTTAACGTTGAGTAAAATATATAATCGATTTTCTAAGCATTAAGTTATATACAAAATTCCACACGATTTTTTCAATTGAAAAAAAATTATGTCCTAAAAGACTATATATTTTAATATACGAAGGACATACTTGTCATTTTTTAACACTTCCTTTTATACCAAAAATGCTGAAAATTATTTAAATATAGTAATGTTTATAATTATTTTGTGAATTCAATTGAAACTTTACTATATTTTAAATAGTAAATTGTACAAAACGATAAGAGCCACTCATATACAAGAGAATTTGTAATTTGCCTTGCATACTTATTGTCTGTACGTAATTGGGATGTTGCATGAAAAATAAAATCAAATTCCATTATGTCCGTCAAATAAAATATTGAAAAATAATCGACACGTATTTTTTCTTTTTTGAATTTAACATTTATTATCAAAGATGTAGCAATATGAAAAGTGCGATGACGTCATAATGTTGTACACTATATAGATATACTGCGCCATTGTGACGTCACAATTGTCGTAAATTGTAACTGTCTATAACTTTGTTAATAAATGTTAAATTCGAAAAACAAAAAATACATGTCGATTATTTATCGATATTCTATCTGACAGATGTAATGAATTTTTTCATGCAAAATCCCAATGTTCATCATGCTCAAAGTCTATGAAGAACCTCTTTAACCTTTATCCAACCCCAACAAAAATCTCCATACCAAATCTGAAAATTTTAAATTTCCATCATCATGCATACAAAGAATCTTGCATATATGAGATGATTTTTAATTTAATAATTCGTTTCCTCGTGGCATTTCATACACCGCGCGTCCTCAACTGTAACAACTTACGCGCGGGACGCGCGCACAGAGGTCCATTTTATCTCGCGCGAACAGCTGGCGCTTTCATGAAGAAGCGCGCGGCCTCCTCATCGATCGGTTTGCGCAATGCGTGCGCTTCTTTTTTTTCCTCGCTCGCTTTTCATTGATTAACGCGCGATTTTAATTGATCGCACGCGCGCCGGAGCCGATTACGGCCTCGCGCGCGCCTGCGTATAGGAATAGTTGCGCGCGTTAAACGCTCGTAAAGCGGAACGGTTTATTGGAATCGATGGCGATCGCCTGGAATTTTCGAAGGCCAAAGTAGTGTGGATTGAAGAGAGGAATGGTTCGGTCGACTGATCGAGAAAATCGAATTTTTTTTCGTAAGATAAAATTTGGAAAATGAGAAAAATATATATATACGAATATTTAATAAATTTCCGTAAATTAAATTTATTAACATTTGTTGCTAAGCCATTATATCGTTCAATCTTAATTTTCTATTTTTATATAT
>UXGD01004289.1:0-17569 GCA_900474315.1 Torymus auratus | reverse complement strand
GTGTATACATATTATATATATATATATATATATATGTATAAGCACACCGCAGCGAAGTGAAAAAAAAACGCTGAGGTAGAGATTACGCGATGAGCGCATACCGCTTTCTCTCTCTCTCTCTCTGTGCATATTTCGGTGCGCATCGAGAGTTGGAATTGCCGAAGATTTGCCGATATATGCGGGTCGGAGGTTAATAAACCTGAGAGTGAGCTTTTACATATATGCGCGTCTTGGGATCGTAAAGAAAGATGGCGCCGGCACGATATTGCCGAACGATTAGAACTCGGATCGTGGAATTGTTGATTTTTTGGGGATGCCGTGGAATCGTGTGTGTGTGTTGTGCGTAATTGAGAGAGGATAATTTGATTGCGTCAAGGTTTAGAATGGATGGGGAGTGATGCATGCTAATTTTCTTCTAGGATTTTAACGACAAGGTAATTTGGGTATCAAAAGCTGCGGAGATGTTATGATTATGGTTTTGCACGCGGTTAATAGCAAAATTATTTGATTGTTGGGAAGACTGAGAAGTATAACGAGTTTTTTATTTAAAATTAAAAAAACAACTTATGTGCTGCCGGATGATCAAGTATATAGACAATCCCGAAAAATTCAAGTTTCGAAGAGAAACTCATTCTTACGTTATACATCTTCGATATTACAAAACGTTCTATAATTAAGATAAAATTAATTGAGCACGCTTCAAAAGTCTTCTCTTTTTTTTTGTAATTTAATCCAGTACGTTAACTCCGTATCAAAATTTACGCAACAGAGCGGTGAAGCATCAGAAATAACTTTTCAAAACGCATTATCCTTGAAAGTTTTATGGATCGAGTTCATCCGCGCGCGTTTTGGTTACGCCAAGCTGGCTTTTACACAAATATAAGCGCAGACAAAACCGCGCGCGGAGAGAGATTAGTTTTGAATAGGCCGAAAACCGAAAGTTTTTTCTGCGTTTTTTACAAATGAGTTATTATACACAAGGGAGGGAAGACGTAACCGGTAACGACGACGACGATTACGCAACCTCGACAGAAGAGAAAAGAAAGAAATGAGAAACAATGAATATTAGCTGTTTTCTTTGTGTTTTCAAAGCTTATGCGCTTACATTTTCACGGTTCGGTATGGATATAGTCGCTTTTCTCGGAAACCGCTTTAGCCGCGAGATCCTCCTGATTGCCGGTAATGACAGGAAAAAGCGGTTTCTGTGGGCTCAGGACGCGCGTGCGCGCGCATTAAGGATTAATCAATGTAAATCACTTTGCTTTTCCTTATACCGACGCGGCCGCTTATACAACCTTTTAAAGATCGTTTATGAATTAGCGAAGAAAGAAAGAAAAAAAATAGACTATTTTCGTCCCGGCGTGTTATTTAGACGGTTATACAGTAGTTTGAAAAACGTTTGGCGTTAAATATATACGCGCTTGACAAAACCGGTTTTGGTAACGCGGAAAAATTTAAAAATACCCAATATTTAATCTTCAAGGTCTGCTGCTCTACATAATACATTTGAAACTTTAACGATTTCCCTGCACGCGCGAGTACGAGGAGTCGTAAATTTCGTACGTGTCTCTCTTTGCGCATGAGAACTCGGATTCCGATTTTAAAATATACCGCGAGATTGACATAAATTCATCAGACACACACACACAGTGTATAGGAATTACATGGTGTTTCTGTATATTTTTTTCGAAAATTATCTTAAAATATTACTATATAAATTAACGAGAAAAACTGGCAATTTGAATATACTTTAATAAAATAAGTGGATTTAAAACGTACCATATTACACCGATATCTTTATTTCGATTCTACGTTATATACTCAACACAGCTGCGTTTAATAATTCACACTCTCGAACACCATTTATTAACAACGTATAAATAACTTTAACATTAATTAACCGCGCCGCTCTACAGCTCCCAACAAAATTTTGCATGTACATATAAAAAGTAATCGACCCTGAAAAATCCATCCGCGCGCGCTGACATTCAAACAACCCACCAGCACCAGCAGCAACAACAAATTACCATGAACGTATATATGCTGTTACGCCAAAAAACATTAATAAACATTCGGAGCATTTATTCCTGCGCATTCAAAACGCGTTTGTCCAGTTCGGTTTCTCAACTGCGGAAACTCGTCTCGGGACAGCTCACGCGTTATCTGCCTTGACACCAAGGACCGATACAGGAGGATACGCTCTCGGTCGTTAACTGAAAAACCATATCTACGAAAAAAACGTCACCTCGATCGGTCTCTCCATCTCCTTCCTATCGATATATCAGCTCATGCCTATACAGTTTCCCATTGTTCCCTGAAATGTATATCTCGCGGCGCGACGATAACGCGTCGTCTTTTTTACGCAACGAGAAAACCGGCCTGCCCCCGCGGCCCTTCGAAAGTCGTATACGCGTCGAGAAGGTCTCATACAATGGAAAAGTGTATATATATTGGGAGCACTTTCGTGCTGCTCGGCTGCGCGCGCATCAGCATCCTCCTCCTTCGAGAGGTAGGCGCAGAGAGTTCCAAGGAGACAAATTTTTTTTTCTCACCGTTCCTCGCAGCGGCTCTTTATGTATTATACGCGTACCGAGTGAAGGTCACATCTTCAGCGCGTGACTCACGACGCGTAAACACATCGGAAAGTGATCTTCGTTTATGGAATACATTAGAGATCTAATGGTATGGAACGCGTTGGGAAAAGAAGCTGGTTTGATTGAGCTGAATATTATATTCGTTTGTGAATAAACAAGTATAATATGGGTTGCTTAACACTTGTGTTTATTGGAATTGAAAGTATTTTATTAAGTATTTAAACGTTTAATATTTATAAAGATTTTTTTTTATAAAGAAAATTGTTTTTTATAATGAAGAGAATGTTTAAATCGGAAAGTCTTTATAAGTAAAATTTAATATACGCTTGACTTTTCTTCAACTTGCGCTATTACTTTGAAGTAAAGATTTAGGAAATAATTATAAAAACTCATTACGTTTATAACGATGAAAATATAAATAAGTATATTATACTTGTGAAGTAAGCCCAGACCCATGAAATATTTAATAACACAGATATTTGGTTACTCCGAGTAATAAGAAAAATCGTATACCTCATGCGGATTTATTTACAAACGAGTCAGATTGTATTAGCCCGTAAGTTATATTTTTAATTAAAAAATAAATACACACCAACTCCTGAAATCGAGCGAATTTCTCCCAAGTTCGTGCAGAAATTCAAACATTATTTTCTCCAATAAATATATTTTTATGTTAATTAAACTGTTCCAAGCGATAATGTTGATTTTTAAATTGAGTCTTTCGTGCGCAGCGCCGCGCACGATTTGAATTATTACCCGCGATGATATATGAGAATTCGCTGTTACGCACGTGTCTATCCACCATGTATGTATGTGTATGCATGCACACTTCCTCCTTCAGTCGCGCAACTTTCATTACCAGAGATCGACCAGAAAACACAATGTTAGTTTACACGAGGTAAAAATCTTAATTAATGTGGCGCCCCGAGAATTATTGCCCGCGCGCACACGCCTATATATACTATAAGTTCCTGGTAATTGAAAGCAAGTGGATATTAATTTTAGCCAACAATTATAAACTCTCGCCGATCCCCCGAAGCCATTTTTTTTTCTAATTACCCGCGACGCGGGCTAGCCTAATTGACCGGTTTTTTTCTTTTTTGTTTGCCCGCGTCTAAATCCTGCGCGCGCATTGCTTAATTGACACGCGACCCGTCGCTATTTCGAGCACTCGCCCTGTCGTTTACGTAATGTATATTTACACAGTCACTCGTGTAAGCAATAAAAGCGCAGCGATGATACACGCGAGTTCTTTCGAAATTATTCGCGTAAATCATAAACAGCGGCACCCAAAATAGTTCTGCGATTATATGCCCCGCGCGATATCCATGTTGCACTGTAAATGAGTTTCGGCGTATATTTTCATTTTCCATCTTAAACGCGGTAAATCACAGATGATCGAAAATTTTCGCGATTGCTACTATACTCGCGCGTCGGTGAATTTCCATTATAATTTATGGTTATATAAAATTTGCACAGCCGCAGAAAGTAAAAGGGAAATTTATCTCCCCATGCCGATGGAATTTTCGCGTGAGCGTCGCGCGCTTTGGCACTTCGGTAGGCCATTAATTTCGCCTCTAAACGGCCGTTCGGCGCCTGTAAAGTTCGCGCGCGCGCACGCGCGTACACGAACTAATTACACGTATTTTTGAAGAATTTCTTCATTTAAAGGCCTTTTTTTTCGGCGCGAGAAATTTAAGAGCAGTCGTAAACATTGTCTCGCGGTCCTAGACGACTTTGGGGTTATAATCGTCCCATTATCGCTATTAATTCGTCCGTTTCTGCAGATATTGTTTTTTAATTAAATTCAAGGAACTTTCGAGAACGAATCGAGTTTATGATGTATGTAATCGATGGAAAACAGTGTCGTTCCCACCGACGAACCACTGGGACAGTGTTTGATTGCACAATAGAGTGAGATGAATCCATATCTCACGTGATGTCTAATAGACAGGATAATTGCGCCGAAGCAGCAACAGCCACAGGCGTTAATAATGTTTCTCATTGAAATTCTGACCTTCGGACCTTGCGACGGCCGAGTGTGTAGCATCAAAAACATTGGTTACCGAAACTCTACGCCGCGCCATGCAAGTCGCATGAAAATAGCTGAATTTCCATCATAATTCACGACGTTACGTGATTGCGTCACGTTTAAATGGCCTGTGTGTGTATTCACTTCTCTCTCTCTCTCTCGGGTCGCGTCTCCGTGCAGTGATGAGGTCCACGGGCGAATTTCCGTCTCTGTTTTTCTCTCTCTCTCTTTCTCTCTCGATTTCACACTCGTGCGGTCACGACTCTTAATTTCTATGTGCTCAATTTTGTAACCTGGCGTATAATGCGAGAATGGAGTTGCATCCATGATTTGTCATAGGCTTAGAATGTACAAAGAAAAAAGATTTGATTAATGTTAATGTCGTTTCTTTTTTTTATTATTTGAGGTGGCTTTGGTGTGATGGGTCGGGACAAAAATTTTTATTAAAAATAGTAGAAATAATATACCATAAAGCCTGATTTTCGGGTTTTATGAAATAATATTCATACATTGCTGGCAACTTTATATTTCAGTTATACGATAAGAATCTATTACTAAAATTCTTTCTCCGTGGTTCTATACAAAAATTATCGATTTTCATGCTATTTTCTGGATAAGAGCCGATGTTGAAAATGAAATTCTCCATACAAAAATTTTACATTTCAGCTAGTATATAGGTACTTTTCTTATTTCTCACTTATCGGTTTCGTTGATTCACCCGAGCCACCTTAAATAGTTGTAAAGTCAAATGATATTTCAATTATAAATCTTCTCGCTGAGCACTATTAAATTTAATATTCAAAATATATATTTTATTTTAATTTACGCAAACGGTCGTAAAATAAATTTCGCTGCTTTTACATAATTTATACACGTTAATTATAGCAAAATATTGCCTACAATTAATTAACTAATTCCTACGTATTTTGCAAACTTGGGAACCTATACATATATGCCGTCCCGCATATGTTAACTAATGATTATAAATATTCAGCACTTCGAAAGTCGAACATCCGAAATTTCAAAACGGTTATTAGCCCAAAAGAAGACATTAGCATGAAAATAGAAACGTTAGACGAAAAGATCTCACCGCGCGACGTCGCTTATTTGAAAAAAATAACAGACACACACGCACAGTTGGCCCTAAAACAGTTTTGAAAGATCGGCGGTTATTTTATGGCCGCGGCATACGGAATCAGAGAAAGTTTTTCGCGATTTTCTCGAAATGCGGGTCGCTCACCGAAACACGCGCTCGCAACACACTATACGTACGTCCTCCCAACATTTTTCCGCACTTTTCACCGTTAAATCTCACACATACACACACTTACGCACGCGATGCTTTTTTCGCTATGCTCCGGTGATTTTCGCGCAGATCTTTTCCTGCACTTGCGCCGATAGCGTGCGCTCGAATTTTTCGCGGACTTGCACTTTTCCCCGGGTGTTTTAATTGCGCCCGTGCGATTTATCGTCCCGAGTGCTAATTAATTCAACCGCGAGATTTACACCTTTTGTTTACGTTTAGCGTGCAGTCGGCGTTTCACATCGGGGTTATATAGGACGCACGTATAGACGCAAACGAGCGAATTTCAATGCACTTTGCGCGCGCACTGTCCTTCTGCATGTGAGATGAGTTTCCTAATGCGTCGCGCGTGCGGAATGCATCGTCGCGAGCTTCGATTGGGTAATATTGAGTCTATACGATCTATAAATATAAATAAAAAAAAAGACAAGGAGAGGAGCTAGCAGTATGTACATCACTCAGTGCCATATTATAGAGTGGAGCGTATATACACGTAGAAGGCCGTTTTTTTTCATAATTATGCCGTGAGATTTTTTTGTTTCGGCGGATGAGTCTATTCGTCTTCATTATATATAAAATTTAAATTAGAGGCTCGCGCGCGTGTTAGTCAGCTGCGAGATTATGACGGAATATTTTGTATATTATTTTATGCAGATTAGGCGCGTTTGTGTTTACTCTTATATGAATATAACCATGAGCGCGAAGTGTTCATTATTTTTTTTTATAAGGCGCGCTGTTAAATAATTGAGCATATGTTAGCATTGAAGACAGTGAAAAGAAGAGTATAACAGGATGTGTTTCACTCGGTAATAAAACTAAAATATTATCATCTTATTATAAATGTGTATATGGCAGATATGCTTTTGTATGCTTACGAATTTAATTTAGTTGTGATGTATCACGTTTATAATAAAAAGTTTCGGTTACGACATCGATTCGAAATTTTCATTTCGGAGCTCGAATGTATAAATAAATTAAAGACCAACATTTTTTTTTTATAGAAATTTAAACGAAACCCCATTAATTACGAAAATTTATATATATACCGATCCATCATAAACAAAGGTCAATCAAAAAAGTTTCCGTATATAAAAAAAGAAGAACCTCGCTTTTCCGCAAACAACACCGAGACGCGCGTGCTATCCAATAAGTACTTATCGCTGACCGATCGCAACAACCTATACCGCCCGCTATATCAAACACACCACGCGCAAGCTTTAACCATTTCACCGGACGACGAGCAAATACGCGAAACCGCAAAGTCGGCGGCGGCGCAATCAAACCGCGAGCGATCGGATCGTTATCTCGGCGCCTTATCGATTATAACGCCATGTCGAGATCGCTAATTTTCACCGCGAATGCGGAAACCACCACCACGCCTATATATAGAAAAAAAGGAACACCGACAAAGCTTTAGAGGGCGATTTCGGTATGTCGTTACAGAGACACGCAACCACTGTACTTATAATTCGTTACGAAAATATAAAGGAATGCCGAGGGTAAAGAAAAATATACTAAAAAGGCGCGCAAATTGCCGGTAAGGTCGTTCGAGCGCGACAACCAGCATTAAAGTCCTATAACGAGGCGGTGTTTAGGGGCAGCGCGCGCGGCAAGATCCTTAAAAAATTCCAACGCGCTCACTCTTTATTATCACCAGCACTACGCACCGTGACCTAAAATCCCGAAAACCTCAAGCGCAGCACACTATAAACGACCCTAACACCTGCACTAGAGTCCCATTCACTTTATTTTTTTGTTCAACTCCGTCACAAGTGCACAGCATCGCGGTCGTTATTATATCCATCACACACATAGCTGGAGCGCACTCACCTCCTCCGGCTCCTCGAACACCTGGTAAGCCTTCGCCGTAGTCGTCGCCACGACGGCCAGTGCCAGCCAGCAGACCGCAACCCGCTTCATCCTTCGGAACTCCGAAATTTCTCGAAAAACCAAAAGAACACACTAAAAATCCTTTTCCCGTATATATTCTCACTTCGTAAACTCAATTCAAAACAATCCTTAAATATGTCTATATACTCGAGCACACGGCACTTAAAAAAAAGTCTCAAAGTATTTAAAAAAAAAAAAAGAAGAAGAAGGTATATTGGGGGAGAAAATAGCGGTGCGTCGTCGTAGGACGTGAAACTGCTGGGCGCGCGCGCGCAACAATATTGGCGCGCGAAACGACGAGCCCGGGGTCTATAAGAGAGTCAGGCAGGAGCGCAGAGTGTGTGTGTGCTGTGGCTGGCTGCGGTACCGTGCCGATCCCACGCTAACCCCCTCGGTGTGTGCGCCCGCTCTCGGCCAATCGCGGCGGGCAGCTCTCATTGGATGATCTTCCGCGCTGCGTCCTTTCTACCACCACCGCTGCCTCACTGCCGCGGCAGCAACTGCTGTGCATGCGCGCCTACATCATCCTATAGCTGCTGCTCGCCTTCGCTTTTACAAGTCTCTGTGTCATCTGCGCACGCGAGAGAGGCGCCCTTTTACCAGCCACGAGGAAGGCGAACCTCTTCTGTGCCCTTCGTTGATATGGAGGGTGGCCGACTTTTTTTGGTTTAATATGAGAGAAAGAAGCCGGTTTGTTGTTTACGTCTGTTGCTGCTGCTGTGGGTCTCTTAATTTGGGTATAATGCGAGGATCGAAGGTGCTGTTATAAAGTAAGTGTCGCGAGATTCGTCCCTGGATCATCGACGTATACTACTTACTATCTTTTACGAGAATACTTGGCATTGCGAAACAAGCGGATATGTTATATATTATTGTCAATAGGCTAATTACCTCGGGAATTCTTTCGAAAAAAGCGCAAGCAATAGTAAGTACAATGGACGCGAGAGGCCATTAGAAACGAAGAAAAGGGGCTTCGATAACCGCCGGTGCCGCGCGAAGTATTTGAAAAATCGGTAAAAGACCAGGTGTGTGCGTGTATATATGGCAGCAGCTCTAGTGTAATTTCCCCGCGCTATTGTGGAGAGAATATATGCAAAAAGAAAGCAGTAACGGCGGTTCAAAATTCATGCGGTTTCGTTAAGATATTTGACGAATGATCGCGAGAAGGATCTTTGAATGCGTCGAAGCTTCAATTAGCCGGGAATTCAGCTAGTCAAACATAAGCTACTGTCGTTGTAGTGTGTTCTTTAATAATGTGAATAGAAATTCCTGAATAATATTCAATGATATCGCCGAGACCTACGTGCGACGATAATGATAGGCTGCTGCGATCGTATGGCAGCTTCGTTTCGAGTAGCAGTATAGTAGAAAAAGAAAAAATAAACAATTGGGCTATGGCAATAACCAACACTTGTTTTGTTCTAACCGCGCTTGTTAAGAATGCAGTGTGTATTGCGCTGAAAAGTGGGACACGCGGTGCAGACGTTTGGCAACATATTGTTTGTAAACTTCCTCGTGAAAACAAAAGTTGATCGATACATTAATTAAATAAAAGCACTACTATATTATATCACTTTAAAAATATTTTATGTAACTTTATAAAGAAAAAAAACCTATTTACTCCACACAATCGTTACTTTTTCTCTCTACCTATATTGGTTCCTCAAAAAAACGTCCCTATCAGATCACCAATCAACATTTTTTAATTACAATTTCATTCGGTGCGATAACCTTTGAACCGCCATCACAGCTCGTTAGCTCTAGCGTTTTCCGTATTGCCTCACTCTCTCGCGTAGCTTTCCACAGGGAAGTAGCAGTCGCCGTCGTCTTACACACTCGCCCAATAACATTTCACCTATACCCGCGCGATCGGATCAAACGAACTTCACCGTCGTCTAACGTCCGATATACACAGCTTATCGCTACATATACCCGCGACGTACGAGCGATTTATTGCTCTCCGAACAATAATTTTTTTTTTCCTTCATCCCATATAAAGCGACGAAAAAAGAACTTTCTTCTCCGCGCTGTCCCGCGCGTACGCTCCATAGATACATTTATTTTTCGATTCATCGCACGCGGCGAGCGAGTAATTACCCGGAATTCAATTTGTCGAGCTGTACGCCGGCGTTTCTTTTTTAGGGCGTCGGCGATGTGTGTAGTGTTCGAATTATTATCGAGCGGCTGCCACTCGTTTCGGCTCGCCCGTCGTGATGCGAAGTGGGAGGCAGGATAAGGCGTATATGTAGTGGGAATATCAATGCCCGAGTGGCGATGAGTTTGAGGTTCACAGCGCGGGCGTTGATTTTCCTCGCGTTTACAGTATACAATATAGCCAAGAGAATACTATGTATTCACGTGCGATGAGGTGTCGCGCATTGAAAATCTGATAGAATGCAGTGTGTGTGTGTGTGTAACTAATGTCGCGCTAGGTGTATCATAATGGTAGGTTTCGTTAAACTTATTTGAATTTGACCTGTATCGAAAAAAACGGGTTGGGTAACGCGGCTATATGTGCGTTCCAACGCGAAGACAATATTTACTTGTAGCTGAATAACATGAATAATGCGGTTTATTAAATATACAATCGAACATATTATCGCTACAATAATTCATCACCGTGATAGACAATCGCTCATATATGCACGCAACGTCGGGAAAACTTGTTCCATTAGCAATTATAACAGCGAATTAATAATAATAATTATATAAAATTTTCTACATAAATTCTAGCAAAATCCAATGTTTGATCAAGAAAGTTTCAATTCCATCAACGCGTGTATGATATACACGCATTTCCTTAATCGTAGTTTAGTTTAGTTTATCTTGTACACCGTTCCTCTTTTTTCTCTCCATATCCACTCGAGTTTCTTAAATAAGCAATAAACAGCGCTCGTAAAAAGACATTCGGCACAATTCGCGGCATGCGCACAGTCTGTATACATGTATATATACATGTCTGTCTGTATAAACTTCTTTTTTATCAGCGCCTCGAGTTAGCGAACCGGCGCAGTAAAAGTTTTAAACGCCTCGAATTTCACGTGCACACATATACGTACACACGTGTAGTATAAGTATATCTCCCTGACTTGCATTCCGAGTCATTTCGATACCCGTTTGGCCAACTTCGCTTTCTTAAGTAGACACGCGTGTATAATACTCGAGTTCGGTTTATGAAGAATCACTTCCTTCGCGCCTTTCGTTAACGAGACAGTGTCAATTATGCATATATATGCATCCAACAACTTGGTAAGGAGGAATCCCGCGAATGTGCGCCTGCGATGTAAGAAAACTCGAGTTATTTTTATTATTATTATGTGCTATGTTCGTTGTGCAAAAAGAAGTGAGTTTACGGTGAACGAATTGATTTACTATGGATATAATGTCATCCGTTGCGTCAGCCTCCTCCCCCTCCGCTGTATAAACCTTTCTTTTCTTATTCCGCAGCCCACGCTCGTTCTATTTAGCGGCGGGTGTATATTTGTTAAAACGATGCATGTATAGGCTCTACGACAATGATATCATCCTCGGCGATATTACAAAACTCGGTGAATTTTGATGAGTAGGTCAAATCGAAACAAAAATCGTCTTTCGAAATCATCATCATCATCGTTTCTTCATTTTATTCGCTAAAATAATCTGCAAATAACACGCATATATACAATGGCTTCTAGGAAATGTCTTCTACTCCGTGACGCCGGCATTAAAACACTATGGTTACCGAAGAAAGTAGCAAAGTATACGGTTTTTGTTTGGCCGCCTTGTGTACAGCACTTCATTCGGAGTGAAAACCATTAAAATTTAAAGAAATAAAGACAATTTTTCAAATGAATCCTCTTCGGATGTCCCGCGGTAATTGGGCGACCGCCCATAACTTTCTTCTTCCACCGCACGCGGCGTGCTAATTTCTTTCATTACTTCGCACTCTCGCGGTTGTGCGAGCGAATGCTCGAACCGTCCTATGGACGATCTAATGGCACGTCATTAGTAGTATTGTCATGCTTTCGTTCGCTTAAATTGACACTCGTGATTAATATAAAGAAAAAGGTGCAGGACGAAAATCATTTCAATAATAAAAACTGGTAAAAAGTGAACGACCCACGGTTCTATTTATAAACAGCCTCATTACCTGTCCCCCTCGAGCTGGTATTATTATGACCCCAAGCGTATATATACACGACTGCCTCGAAAAAAATAGCGCAAAGTGACCGTTTGTTTACGCCAGAACGAAAAAGAGTGTATCGAACGTCCTCGAGATACTTTTCTCGCACTTCTTTTTTCCCTTTCGAGCGGTGGCCGTTCTCCTGCTTTCCGTGCATCATCTCGATAGTCGGCCCTTCTCTTGACACTCATATTATCAAAGAGAAATCACTCTCTCGGATCGCCATGTTTACGTTTCGTGACAAGAAAGCTAAATGCGTGCGCTTCCATCCGCTAATTACGATTATTACCATCTCGCTTTCGTTATCCGAGTGTCAAGTGCAACTGCAATAGGTGGGACAGAGAGAGAGAGGTAATTGCGCACGCTTGCATGCCCGATTAAGAGGTTGAATTTTTGGCGCCCAACCAGCCAACACACACACAGCTCGCGCAATGGTAGGTCGATGGTTTGATTGATGGTTAGTCGAGGAGATGATGAGGATAGCAGCAAAGGCGAGCCTGTAAGGGGCTTTTTATGATGTAGGTCAGGTTTAATGACGACGATAATGGCGCCATCTAAAACTAATAACGCGCCGGGGCATCTTATTGTTGCTTATGCAACATTCAGGTTTACCTCGTCGCGCGAATGTATATACATTTTGTATATATATACAGAGTGCAATGAGAGTTATGTTATTGTACTTGGGCGGCTTTGCGCGCGTCATCATCATTAAACCCGTTCAACGCCGGTACAATTAACCTTCTTTGCGGGATATAAGCACCATTGTTAATCACTTGACGAATGTACATTCGGCTTTAAGGCAGAGCTAATAATTAACTCTCTCTCTTGGGAAGTACTCTCTGACTTACTTAGTTTGTAATCACACAGCTGATTTGGTAATTGCTATTTGTTATGGTAATTATTTAAATTCGAGATCCACATCATGATGCAGGAAAAGTATAGTCATTTTCATCGTCCGACCGTTACCGCACATATGGACGACAGCTGCTGATAGCCTGTTATAAAAATATCCGAGCTGCGACCTTGGTTCGAATTTTTATATTTATTTTTTCAAGTTGACTGGTAACAATTTAATACTGGTGATTAATCGCTAATTACGAGCTAATAGTTGGCTTCCACCTAGTGGTTATAGATAATTACGATACCATTTTTACGATAAACTGAAATTGGAGCATCCGTCAATCAATTACTATTTTTAAAGTAAACTGGGATGTGTATACCAGATTAGATATAATTTCTATTTATACAATGTACCGGTAGCTTCTTAGAATTGATATCTTACTTACTGTCTCACGTTTCAAATTGAAGAGTTATCGTTGTATCCAGTAATTAGTACATACGGGCAGCACATCACGTATATAATAATGTATACACTTGTTATCGATAGTATACAACAAGAACACAATCGTTGGCCAGTAGCGCATTTTACAATCCTGATTGATAAAAATCTCGCGCTAATGTTTCAACTTTCCCATAGGGTGTTTTCTAGTTATACACAGCGTTGTACACGCCGCCACAGTAGCTTGATTAGCCATATACATAATCACTCCGAAAAAAGTCATTGTGTAGTCCCGACGCTAGGTGGCGCTCGTCATTAAGCCGGCTCTCGCAAGCGCGCAAGCTTACATAAGAATGGCAAATTGGAATTTATAGAGGAGTATGGGTATACTCGCGCGTACGCACTATTAAATGCTACGTATAAGTATCGACGCCGGGTGATTATTATAAATTACAACGGGCAGTTGTTATTTTTAGGCAGTAACTCCATAATAGTACACGGGTGTAATTGTTTTTTGTCCCAGTAGTATAGTATATACGAAATAAATCGATATGTTGTACTTTCACTTCAATGAGCGCGGCATTTCTTTTATTCGTCTCTTTTGGGAGGAAAGATACGAAACGGCTGTATATATACACGTGGTGACGGAAGTCGTGTGCTCGAGCTTTGAAGAATTTATCGTTGGCAGGTGAGGGGAGAGAGAAAACAGGATCAAAACGCATTCAAATGCGCGCGAGCGAGCGAAATGGGAAAAATGAAATAATTCATTAATGCTCGTTGACATTGAGAGATAGGAGCTTTCAAAGACGTAAAGCAATCGTATTAAAACACTGGTCGCGACTGTAATTGAAATTGAGAAAAGTCGATTAAAATAGTAATTTTAAAATATATATATTCATTGTTGCATATATGCATGAGTTATATCGTACGGGACACGATCGGCTCATAAACCATGATAATATACTATCAAGATATAAACGTGTTTTTTTTTTCTTCAAACGGTTGCACTTTATCACTCATTAACAGTGCAATGTAAAGAGCTCACTCGAATGCATAATCCTTCATTAAAACCATCATATTAACCGCATGGAAACGTACACTACTGTAAAAGGGAAAAATACTGCAAGATCCTAACCCCTGACTACAAGATCCTGAAATTAGATCGCAGCTGGTATTCTTACAGACTCGCGCGCGTACCGAAAACCAAGAGACACTCGAACAAAACCGATCATTTTTTCTCTCTCTCTTTTTCCCCACGAACTGGACGTCCTTGCGGCGTTCCTCCTCCTCTCCCGGTCCCGGACCTCGGCCGTGTGCCATCCACTTTTATCCGCGATCCCGATCTCGCTTCCTTTTTCAAATTTGTTCCTCTCTTTTCCGATGTGTTTTTGCACGCCCAGTCCAAGGCCGCAGCTGAAACTCACGCAGGCATAAGAAGAAAAAAAACCGTAGACGTGTCTATTTCTGGCCGCGCTAAGGATGAATTCGTCGTATACCTATGTATAGGCTGGTTTGCATGAACCAAGGATGCGAAACCGTATATATACGCGCCTAGATAATGCACATTGTGCCAGTATGCTATATAGCTGTTATGTAAAAGCTCGTCGCTGTGTTTGTTTGCATACACGTAAACATTATGTAAATGCACGTGTATACACGTGGAGTTGTAACGCTAGACGAAGGTGTAAAGTTGGTGTGTGTTGATTGGACTGTTGAAAATTGTACATTAAAATCAGACATCCGGTATATACGCCGCGATAATGTTATAACACGCTTGCTAATATTCGATGACTTGTCCCCGATAGACATCACCTCTCGCGGTTTCACATTATAATTGCATGCTAATCTTAATTGGCCTCTCGGGCTCGAAAGTCTCTCTAACTCCTCAGCTCTCTCGCCTCTATATACTTGTCTTCTCGAATTTACGTTATAGTGCAGAGAGGCCATTATACGCTCCGGCACTTATCCGTTTCCCTCGCTTCGTAATCATCCCTTATGTCACACCTACCGTAATTGTATGCAAAGAGCAGGATGAAAAAAAGATTACTCCAGATCTCACACTCCAAGTATATTATTTCTCTATATATCCTCGTTGCATTATCTAGAATTCAGGTAGCACCATTAATCAAAAATGTATGTGACGACAAACGAGGGGTCAAAACTAATGGATTATCTCGAATACATTAAACATCGATTAAACACTGCTGTATACCTTCCTTTGCGCAACGTGGCGTTAAAGGTCGCGCACCTCTACGCGAGTGATACATATATTATACACGGTGGCGCTATATAGTCCAAGATCGCGCGCATAGAAATTACATAAATGACCGAGAATGAAAAAAAAAACTGTATACACGCGCGCGCGTGACATTATTAAAATTTTCATTGACTCGTAAACAACCGCAATTATGTTATTAAACGCGCTTGTGTCTCGCGAGACGATAAGAGCCGTGAACCATCGCTGAGCGCGCGGAAGGCGAGCGAGAAAATCTCTCGGCCGCGCGAGTGCAGCAACCGATAAGGTTCACTCCGGTGAAAGGGTTTTAAAAGCTTATTTTTTTCTTCGAGACTTTTCCCTCCTACGCCCCGCTGCGCGATGGATTTCCTCTCCGAAGGACGTCCGACAGCGTACCTATACACTTATAACACCTCCGCGCGCAAGGAGTGGCTTTTTTTTGTCATCTCTCGCGGAAGCTGAAAATGGTGTTATTATGATAAAAAGAGGTAGCTGCTAGAGAGCCTTGGAGAGCGCGCGCTGCGACAATTAGCCAAGGTTTCTTTTAAGGTGAAGATTTAATACGTGCGTGTTATACATGCTGAAAATGTTGAAGTTTTTAGTGAAAAAATTGTTGTAGAAGATCGTGTATAGTAGATCTGTTATGAGGTGTGTGGTAATTAAAATTAAGTTTACGTTGTTTTAAGTTGCCGGTGTTTATTGCTGTTTTATTGTTGCTGGTTTTAAAAACATTGAAAAATGAAAATTATACTCGAGCAGAAGAAATGTTGTGAATACGTGTGTATTCGAGTTAATAATAAACTGTAAAATTTTACGCATATGAAATAAAGTATAGAGACAACATTTTATTTAACGATGCCATATTTTTTTTTTTTTAAGGTTTGCTCGAGTGGCGGGATTATTTATATTATTTATGCGACATATTTTTGTAAATTGTACCTGTTACCTCATCTATATGACATACAATCAGATGTAATGTCTCGTTTTACTATGAAGATTATATGAAACATAATAGGACAATTATCGTGGCATTAAATTTCAAATGCACTGCGCAACTGTATATCCAGTTGCAGATGTAAAAATAAGTAGGCGCAGTTTGTTAAAGATAGATATTTTACTTGTCGATTATATGCCATTACAATTTTGAAAACTATCATAATATTGCGCATCGATATCTTTTCTGGAATTCAACAACGATTACTGCTTGATTAACTAATCAAACCAAGCTTCTGACTCCTTTATTCAACAACAACGAAATCAATCAAATCGCATTTTTTAGCTCCATTTACGACGATGAATATAAAACTGCCTCGAAAAAAAACCTGAACTTATACACGACGTGTGGCAACTGCTCTTTTCCCCTTATTAACGTTTTGACACCTGGATCCACTTTAAAATGCTGCTACGCGTATCAGCACTTTGTTTTTTCAAAAGAGATTTCGCTCATCGTGTCAAGCATAATTATATACTATATGCGGTGTTGCTATCGTTTAATCGGCATCTCATTTGACTGCGCGCGGCTCTTACACATGAGTTCCGGGTATCTATAAAGCACACGAGTTTCGTTATGATTTCTCAAGTAGTTTACGAACCGTAATAAAGAACATAAATGCACACACGCGCTTACACATTGTCTAAAAGTGATTTATATTTCGGTTTCTCAAATCACGGAGAATGAAATTGGGGAATGAAAGTTCGTATTACAGAGGATGATCGCGCGGTTTAAGTGTAAATCTTCGTTTGGAAATTACGTGTTTCAAAATACCTATCCGATAATTAAAGTGCAAAGTAAGGTGTGATACTACTAATACAATTCATTGCACATCGGATATTTAAAATATAACTGAGATCATAAGTATTTCTGTAATTATTGTCTCGCTCTTGCGAATTCTTGAAAATTTCTCTCTTGTCTTGGTCTTCTCAGACAATATGAAAAGTATTATTGTCTTGTCTTGAAATTCTTGATCATATTGGTGTTACGCAGACAAAAATCGAGTCGATTGTTTAAAAAATTAGAGGTCCACGTAGAAGAGGAAGGCACGCAGACGTAAAATAGTAAGTTTTTGAAATAAT
>UXGD01004288.1:0-17576 GCA_900474315.1 Torymus auratus | reverse complement strand
TCACACGTCTGCTTAACTCCAATATGATCGAGAATTTCAAGACAAGACAATAATACTTTTCATATTGACTGACAAGAGTGACAAGATTAATGCAATAGAAAAATTTTCAAGAATTTGCAAGAGCGAGACAATAATTATGCAGAAATATTGTATTGTCTTGCTCTCGTGAAGCCCTAAATTCCTAATAATGTATAACAATTAAATTGAATTCATTACTTGTTCGCAGTCAACTTCCTTCTTTAAATTCCACACTTTTGATGCTATCTATACACCGAACCGGCGCCTTAAATCGTAACAATAACAAAAACGCCCGGTTACATTCGCGTATACCGTAACAAAGCTCCTTTCAGCTCTTTCTACACTGCGCGTGGTATATCCGGAAGATGCTGTACAGCCCCTCGGTACAGTACCATAATACGATCCATGCACGCGCTCAGGTATAGATGTACGAGAGGCTATACGTATCAAAAGACAAGATAATGCCCGCGGATTACGAGCGACACAGTCGCCGTCCTGCGCACACGAGAAGCTTATATACACCGCGCGGGCGCATCGACGACTGCAATGTCGGGACCCCTAATAAGCTCGGGTTTTGTTTTCGCTCCGTCTTTTTTGTCCGACTGCAGACGTGCACCGGGAAGCCCTTTGTCTTATTAAAAAATTTAATCCGCCTTGGGTTGCCTCGGCCGTAAGCCGCGCGTGTCAAAATATATACGATTAAAATATATGAGGATAATTATAACGAACAGCTTCGAATTCATTAAAGGGTAATTAGCATGTGATGAAGGTGTTCGTGAGATTTCGCGGAAATTATAACAAAACGATGTATACGAGCAGTACTTTTATAATTATATTTATTAATGTTTATTGAAAATAAGAGGAAAGGGTGAGTTTATGAAATTGATTTTATATCGATAATTCAGATGTAAAGAATAATTAATTTGCGTAAAATTATGACCAATCGTGTTATCCAATTATGATGTATAATTTAATATCTATATTTTTATGCAATTCGTTTGAATATGCTGTAGGTACTTAAACTTTATCAATGATAAATACATAAATTTGTTCATTTTAGCTACTACAATACACGTTCATGTGACAATAGACAATGGTTTCTCGCCCTCTAAGCACAGCGAGTGTGTATATGCATTTGAAATTCACGTGGCGCAATTAAAAGCCCGACATAACAGAAGCGAGCGGCGAGGTTATTGTTCCCTTAGCGTTGACTTACGCTCACCGAACGAGGTTAAAGATTAATCAGCGTCACGATAAGGAATAATAATGAACTTTTGTAACGCCTTCTCTCGACTTCGATTGCTTATTGTTCTGCTGATTTAAGAGTGCAACTGCTGCTCCGCAGAATAATTAAGTCGAGCTGGGAATAAAATTTGTTTCAAAACTTTAATTACAGATCGGGGATCTGTTCGGTAAGCGCACGATCGTTTAGTTATATATTTATTGTATCGACAAAATTTAATTAGTAAAAATCGGCCCTGATTTATTAAAGTAATAGTATCATACAGAAGTAATTAGACTACTCACATTTCTTTGATAATATGTTGTGTAACCATCGTGTATATATAAATTATCTTTGCGTTTAAAAAACACTAAACATTTCAAATACTTAATCTACGAACATTCGTTATCGCACAATTAAAATAACATTTAACACGAACCCAAAACGTTACATTATCAAGACAAGATAAATGAAGAAATTGAACTTCCAATCATCAATAAATCAGACCACTAAGCGAACACTTCAGCCGCTCAAACCCGCGCTTCCTATCACAATGGCCGATAAGACGTAAAATTGAATTTCTTACATGTACACCGCCGGCAGCCCTATCCCGATGTACCCCGAAAAAGCCAAACAGCCGAGCCCGTGTATACCACACCATATATATACACCCACGTCTATACACGTATAGCCAAGCAAGTGGGCCAATTCGCGATTTGCATGGTTGGCCGGGGGCCAAGAGCCTGCTGCGCGCACGTCGGGGCCAGGGACGTTTACGTTCGAAGAAACTAGCGGGCGGAATTGTCCTGACAGCGCCAATTCAGGCCGATAATGAGGCTCAGATTATCGTGGGACAGGGCCGCGTATACATATAGACACAAGCCGCTACGAGCCCCTAATACCAGTTCGAATCTCTGCCGGTCGGTTAATCGCCGACGACGACGAGGAACGAGCGACGTGCTGCTACCGTTTTATTTGACCGAATGCTTCATTATTGTTCCCGCGTCTAGTCTGTCGATGACGACGACGACGTTGCCGCGTAAGAGCATCAGTCAATTAGTTTCGTGACTTTTAAATCATCCGCTGGATTTCGGGAACGGAGTTGATTGGTTTATGGGATTTAGAGGGTTATCGAGTTGTTTGGAGACGTGGGGACTGGAGTTGATGTAATAACTTTCAGTTTTTATAGATTGATGAAAAGATTTACTAAACTGTTAGTCTAATGTAAAATATATTATTAATAATAAAGTTTTAATTATAATTAATAATACTTGCATTCAATGGTTGATGGAAGACACATGGGTAGATGTCAAATTCTCATTATATAATCTACTCTATTATATTATGATTTATTATAACACCATAATAATTTATTATACATTTCATAAATAAATTTCTTATACTTCATTAGATATAGAGGTGCTTTATCAAACCAAATATTGATAGCGATTTGCAAACACGCAAACGAAAGGTATATATAATTTCTCTCTTAAATGGACATCGAACAATATATAAACTGCGGAAATGAAGATAATACACAGCAGATAACAAAAAAAGGTGTCGAAAAGCAAATTGAATAAACGTTCAATGATAACGTATCGCCTATAGAAAAAGTGCATTCGTACCGCGAATATACAGCGCGCGATAACAAAAAAAAAGCAGGGCACCGCAGCCGCGCGAGAGAAACCCAGGATATCGCAAAAAACGAGCAATAGAGAAATAATACAAAAAAACAGGGTCAGACAAACAGACATTATAGAACGCACGCGCGAATACTACAGTATACCCATATTACACACACGCAACCGAAGAGAAGCAAAACAAAACAAAAAATGCTAGACGCAGCAGCTACGGTATAAGAGAGAAAATATCGAGCTTCCCCGTGGGTGAAAATCCTGGACGGAAATGAGATTAGCGCGGTCTTGTCGGTTAACCGCATTGGCTACTACTGTCCTTACGTGCGGCTAGACGACACGTAAACGGGATAGGGGGCGACGACGACAACGACGGAGCGAGAGTCGTGTCGCGCGCTGCTACTGTCCCCCTATATCCTCGCTTCTCGCAGAGTCGGCGATCGTAAATTCTTACGAAAGCCTCCCGATGCCGACTATAGCAGCGTGACGCCAGAATGAGAGCCTCCTCTCAATTGTATCCCCGTATATATACGCGTATCTGTCGTGACATCACACGTGACCCGCGCACACTAGCGTTGTATAGCTATCCTTTGTATAGTACCTATATAGCGAAACATCAAGCGGTGTGTGTTTCTGCAAATACGGCTATTGAAGCGATGATTTTTTTTTTCTTGGAGGAATATACGTTCTTTCACAGCGATATGATCTCGTTGACTAATCGAGCAGTAAGCTGTTTCGTACATATATATACATCCTCTTGAATGGAAATAAATCTCTGTGAGTTCTGCGAATTTTTACGAACGAGAAAATGTACAAACGCTGTTAGTTAATACATTTGTTTTGCTGGATATCGTGAAAAAAGAATCGGACGGAAGTAATTACTCATTAGCACTGGTATAAGCTGAAAGTAAAATAAGCGAAAATGGTGTATATATATGTATATTAATAAACAAGTGTAGGCAACATTTTCTATTTATAGAACGTATATAACACGCGGCAGTATAATCAGTAAGTTGGTCAGTTTATTTATTTTCGAAAGTCGCGATATATACACCTAAACTTGTAATGTAACTCTCTGCATGCTCATTAACGTGCCGTTCCACAATAATTCAGCCGCGCGCGCGATAAACTTAATTAAATTAAAAGTCAAAATCGCACGCGAAACATTAAATGCCTCCTTCCCCCCTAAGATAAAACCTATACCTACACGAACCTCGCGCAGTATAAAACGTTCCGCGGATGGACATAAAAAATGCATATAACTATACGACACGCGCGCATGCGGTTTTAAAATAGAAAACTCACCGAGATCCTTCAGAACCATAAAAAGGCCCTTGTCCGGTCGAGCGTGACTCTTTCTAGGCTGCGTACCTATATATACATGTACACGCGCTTGTACGAGACCTTGATTGCGGTTGGCAACTGAAACAAAAATGCAAAACGCTCGAATTTATACCTCGTTTTACAATATAACCGCGCGTGGTGGTTCGTTAGAAGGCGCAACGCCGCAATTAGCGGTGCATTATTACATTAGCGCGAGCTCGCGAGTGCGCGCGGCTGTAACTTCGTTAATTACCGAGAGGCTGGAGATCGTTATGTGCCCGCCCTTGCGCGCGATATTGTCTTCTAGGCGGTTCTCTCTCTCTTTGCCCCCCGCCGCCTTTATCAGCGTGTGATTTGTGCAGAGCGCGAATGTGGAGAGAAGTCGATGTTAAATGTTTTGCTATGAATATTTATGGGTATATGAAGAAGGTGTAAAGGTAGGTATAAGGAGTTGAAGTGTGATTAAAGGCCATGTGTCGGGATTATTTTACGATAAATAGAAATTTTACAAGGAAAATATAACAAAGAGGAAGATGAGTCATGTGTAATCGGCGAGTGATTTCACTTCGAGGTAAATTATTGTTATTCTAGCGTTTGTTGATTTCACTTTTCCGGAATACAGATAAAATGTGTGCGATTTCCAGTTAAATGTGGTTGTAAAGTTCGAGTGCTTTCTTAAATAAAATAACTATAAAAATTAAAATATTTTATGATTAATAAATAATAATTGTTTTTCGCTAAGTTCATTACAGACATTCAGATTTCCCTTTCAATATTGTTCGCAGTTTCACTTCCCATTGTCACGAGTACTTATTTCATTTGCGCCGCCCCGAGATAACCGCGTGCTTTTCCGCCAGATGACTTCTCGCATGCGCACGTATAATCGACCAAGTGGAATGTCATTCGATGCCACCCGCGTACTGCGGAGGAAGCAGACGACGAGAGAGATAGAGGGAGAGAGCTACGACTGCACCGACTGCAGCCATCGACTACATACACCACCTCACACATATATGTATATATATATGAGCTCCCGTCGACTTTCGATCGTGTCGGAATTTCTCCATTAGCCCGCGGTCGATTTTCCCTCTTTTCCACTACCACCTCTACCTTTTCTCTTGCCATTTCTTTGTCCCTCTCGTTTCGCCACTTTTCTTCTTATTTCTCCTCGCGCGCGCTATCTTCCCGCTTCTGCGCACACGCTCCTCTCAATCTTCGCCCAACGAAGCTCCCTCCTCTCTGGCACAAAATCGAGAGCGAGCGAGAGAGGAGTAGGTGATAAAGAAAAATGCGGATATGAAGGGGGAAAGAGATAACGCGGAGATATATACGTAGAACGTGGTACGAGTGAGAGGAGGGTGAGAGGAGGTGATTCTCGTTTTAAAGAAGCGGAGCATCCCCGTGAAATTCCATTACTTTGGTATGATCGGTCTCGCCGACGTGAGCGCTCGCGCACGCGGTAAAAGCGACCGCACGAGGAATGCGCGCGAGAGGGAAATAACATTTATTTAATTTTTTAAATTTCGCGGCACGAGAGACGGGAGGAAAGTAGAAGTGATTATACCTACCGTGCGGGAATTCAGCAGCGGTGGAGGAAGAATTCGCTGAATAATTCATACATTTTATATATCAAATCAATTTTAAAGAATATGTATATAATAGATTGGGTAATTTTGTAGGATATGCGAATATTAATTTTTGAATATATTCGGTACTTTTTCTTCACCAAGAATTATTGTAAACCGTATATTACGTTCTCTAAGAAATATGTTTATATGCGCTATCTAAAAGTAACTTCCATATATATTATCCATTGCTATCTGATCTATCAAAGACACTTCAAAGCTCGTGTGTAAAATATTTTTGAATAACGAAGAAGCCCATTTAAAATGATGTTTGTCCGTACGTTTATAGCGGTTAGAGGCGTGTTTATCCAAGATACCATCGTATTATTACACGCCATTAGTCAGTAAGATTATCTCGAATTATACCAAAGTATACCAAGCGCTAAATTCATTATATACATAGTTTTAGCGCAAAATTCGCGTGCCGCTCGACTATAATTTTCGCCACCGCCCTTATCGACCTCGCCTATCATTCTGTATACGGGGCTTCGTGTACTAATTTGACGGGTGAAGTGATTTAGGCGCCATAGGTAGGCGTGCGCTCGCGCGCGCGAGATCTTTGACAAGAAAGAATTAGCGCGTGATGTGGATAGAAACGTCAGGGATTAACGATCGTAAATGGCATCGCGCCTGTATATGCGTGGACTAACGGAACGAGAGGTTTGGAAAATTAATGAAGCTGCTGGTTTGGTTATATACGCTGGCTTTTAAAAGTTGTCAAATGGGTGAAATTATTGGCATATTTATTTATATGCTGGATGTTTGATGGTAGCGTAATCAAATTTGACACAGGTATCTATTATTTTTGACGAGGCAAATGTTTATAAGTTCGAAAAAGGATTTGTTATGTAAGTGGAAACAAAAGAAAGTTTATCAATTACGAGTTTATGTAAGTTCATTGTAGGTTATACGAAACAATATAATTATTCACTTATATACAAAGTTTTTATGTAATTCCAGATAGTATAAACACAATTCTTTCGTAATAAATTGCAATTATAATTATATCCGATGTAAGTAAAAATGACAATTCTTGTAATGAAAAGTATTATTTCTAAATACCAATCAGTTGGAATAATTCACAAGTTTATAAGGAAAACTACAAAAAATGTCAAGTAAGCTATGATATCAGTTAAAAAATATTCGAGAATTCGTATTATTTATTTGATGACCACTTTTATAATGTATCATTGAATATACATTTTGTATTTAATTCATTTCATTCTAACCTTCAAAAAGTTGTAATTGATACAGACTATATTACACTTGATAATAGTGATAAATTCACGAGTAACACTTAAAAACTACAATTATTTAAAAACATAACTAAACTCTGCTAATTAAAATTGCTGTTATCCCTCATAATACTATACCCTACACCTTGAACTATTTTTTGACCTCTTACATAACTAACATTCCCAGCGACCACATCCGCAAACTCTCAAAATCCGCACCCACGACATACCCCAAGGAGCACACGTGGTATCCGGACAAGGAGTACATCGAGGAATTTGTCGGCCCCACCTGGATAACCTCGGAAAGCGACCCGAAGTGGAAGTTCCCACCGTACCTGAAGGAACAGAAGCCACCCTCGAAGACGATCAAAAACATCAAAGTTAACTTCGGACCGCAGCATCCGTCGGCGCACGGCGTGTTACGGCTCGTCCTCGAGCTCGACGGCGAGGTCATCGTCAGCGCCGATCCCCACATCGGCCTCCTTCACCGCGGCTCCGAGAAGTTGATGGAGTATAAAACGTACATGCAGGCGTTGCCGTATTTCGATCGGTTCGATTACGTATCGGTTTTTGCGAACGAGCAGTGCTACGCACTGGCAGTGGAAAAGCTGCTGAATATCGATATTCCTCTGAGAGCCAAGTACATCCGCAGTGAGTTTGAATAATTAAATTTTAATAGGGTTTTTGTCACGCATTTTTTCTAGTATTTAACTTTTTGTTAGGTTATGAAGGTTACCTTTCCTGAAAGCCATTAACACAGTTTGCTTGTTATAAAAGAGAAAGCTTTATCTCGGGGAAATTTTCAAAAGCGTTTTTTCAATATTTTTTTATACGAGTACCGTGAATCAAATTCAGAGTAAAATGTATGTAATGCTATTCATAATTAGCTACCGAATCTAAATACTGTATTATATTTCTGTTTTCCCTCATTTAAATAAGGCAATGCTTAAGAATAAATGGTAAGTAACGCTAAGCGAATGGCAATAAAACGAGATCGTATAAGGACTATTAAAGCCATAAACTCTGGTACTTTAATGATAGTTTTATTTCGTTGCAATAAATCTGTACACACTGTGTACATTAATGTCTACTCCTGGCATTCTCTTGCGATCCCTCGAGGAAAGAGGATTTTTCGAGCTGGGCTCTTAAGAGCCTCTTGTCGAAAGATTTTCAACTATATTGTATACACTATTTCTCGTTTTATCGCGAAAAATACAACGCGAAGCTGTAACTTCTCAAGAAGACGCTTTCCATTTAAAATTTAAACGACTCACAAGTATATTATTTCTTTCTATTAAGTTGCCACTATAGAATCCATAAACATTCTAATGTGCTTTCTCCAATAATTCAGATCCTTTTTCTAAGTTCTTATTATACGACACTCTAATCTTCAACATTTGTCACACAACTCAAAGCCACTCCCGTACCCCTACACAGCCTTATTCGCGGAGCTATCTCGGCTGATGAACCACTTCCTCGGGATCGCGTGCCAGTGCCTGGACACGGGCTCGATCTCGCCCTTCTTCTGGACGTTCGAGGAGCGTGAAAAGATCTACGAGCTGCACGAGCGCGTCTGTGGTGCACGCATGCACGCCGCCTACGTTCGTCCGGGTGGAGTCGCCGTGGATATGCCTCTCGGCCTCATGGACGACATCTATGACTTTTGCGGTAAGGTGGGCGAGCGACTGGACGAGATCGAGGACTTGCTCACGGAGAATCGAATCTGGAAACAGCGTAGCGTCGGCATCGGGGTATTAACAGCTGAAGAAGCGCTGAATTTAGGATGTAGCGGTATGATGCTGAGAGCCTGTGGTATCAAGTGGGATATCAGGAAGAGCATGCCGTACGATGCGTACGAGTTTGTCGATTTCGACGTGCCCATTGCTTATAATGGCGATACGTATGACAGGTAGGCGGAGGAAAAGTACTTATTTTTTGAGTTGCAAAAGAAAGTGTAATTACGGTTGGCATCATATATATACGTATAATACGACATTCGTATTATGCTTTTTGCTCGTCGCGTTTGGAACTAAAAAGGAGGTAATGGTATATATAACGAGAGGCAACCTTGATTTAAAGCAGCGCCTTTAGCGCAAAAACAAATCGAATGTATTTTATTTCCTTCTCTCTTTCCATTACACGCACTGCGCTCGCGAAATTTACATAATCGAAGGAAAGTCAGTTATCGCGAGCTTTTAAAACCCGCTTATACATCCGAACAAAGCGATTATTATTCAATAAATATAAGCATCGGCCAGTCCGTAAAATTCAATATTGAGATATCACGTCCGATAATTGCACTTGCGGTACCGACGGCGCGAGGTAAAAGTACGTATATCGATATATAACTCAAGACACACTCGAAATTAAAACGCCGCGTACATCCCAATCTCCTCCTCCTCTCGCGTATATATATAATGAACAGCAATTACGCTCGGTTATAATATGTAATAGGTATCGAGTGCGAATGGCCGAGATGCGTCAGTCGGTGCGTATAATCGAGCAGTGCCTGAACCAGATGCCCGCCGGCGAGGTGAAAGTCGACGACTTCAAGATATCGCCGCCCCCGCGAGCCGAGATGAAGCTCTCGATGGAGGCGCTAATACACCACTTCAAGCTCTTCACCGAGGGCTACCAGGTGCCCCCAGGCGCCACCTATACCGCCATCGAGGCGCCCAAGGGCGAGTTTGGCGTCTACCTCGTCAGCGACGGCAGCAGTCGGCCTTATCGCGTACGCGTACGAGCGCCAGGGTTCGCTCATCTCGCCGCTCTCAGGAAAATGGCACCCGGGATGATGCTGGCGGATATCTGCGCTGTATTGTCCACCCTGGAAATCGTCTTCGGGGATGTAGACCGATGAAATTGGTGCGCGCATTTTGATTGATGGTTAAGGAGGAATGCGTGACGTATATTCGGAGATCGCGCGATGCTTGATGCTGAAATGGCCCGATATTTATTGATGAAGGATGATGGGGCGTGCGTCAATTGTCCCTGGAATCTTTCGCGTTGATTGGCGCAAATTACTCGGGACCCGAAATGTTGAACGAATATATGGGACGGCCGACGAAATGAAGTGCAAAGATTTATAGTGGCGGCGTTTAAAGAGCAATCTTGGTGAGTGCTTTGTGTTCGAGATTAATAAATTACTTTTTGGATGTGAGAATTTTTACGTTGCTTTTAATATGTTGTCAAGAATTTTCAGAGAAGTAGAGTATAAAATAATCCTTTAATGTATAACGAAATCAATTTATTACCTCGCAAACAATACAGATTATACAAATTTATTCAAATTGATAAATACTGCGGCTGTTTAAAATGAAAATTATGGCAAATTTTATTATTAATATAAATCGGTTTGGGTGGCATATTTATAAACAGGGAAAATCCGAATTTGCGCAGCGGAAAACGAAATAAAGTAATTTATATTCACAATGCGACAGTTTGGAACTGTAATTATATTTCCGGGCGCAAGCTGCGAATTCGCGAAAGTTGAAGTGCTCAAGCGGCGTTGCTGGCCGTGTTGGACTATGCATAAATAAGTTGCTAGCCCATGAATATCAAACGAACGGCGCGCGCCGCCGTGAGGCGTGAAATTTTTCCTTTCGTTATTGCAGTGTTTATATTTAATTATGGTTCTAGATAAAAACAAAAAAATTTATGTTTTTTTAATTGTAATACAAGCAATTTTTTTTTTTTTCGAAAAAATCAATAAGTATTTTTAATTGAAAAGATTGAGAAAAAATTCATTGAATTGTGTAACAAATAAATAAGATGAATCTATTATTTCATTTAAGATTTTTTTATAATTATTAAGTAATCTATAAATTTTTAAAAGTAACAGAAATTCAATTTTATTGTATATTTTAGTTTAGAAAAACAACGGTTATAAAAATTATTTATGTTAAATAATAGAATTATCCCTCAATTTTAGTATTTGCACAACCCTCCTAGTTGAATTTATCACCGAAGAAACGGTTATAAATGTCTCAAAAACTTTACTTTGTATGAAGTAATTTAGTCTGTTCGTTTGCCCGGCACTTGGCGGTTCATTCATTATTCTAGTTACCGCAACAATGTCGGCACCCGCAGCAGCAGCAGCGCCTCGGAAGAAATTAGCAAAAAGAGAACGCGGCAACTTTCATTACTCATTTTCATGTTTTCATTAAGACCATTAGACATAGAATGAAAAAAAATAACAGTTTTAAACGCGCTCGTATATTTCCACCTTAAAAAATTTACCTTATAACCGCTATAAAAAAAGAAAAGCTAATATATACCTACGTTAAATTAAAAATAAGAGGCTCTCGGTAAATTTAACGCGCATACCGATGCCTGACGAGAAAAGTAGCGAAAATTTCACATTATATAACAATAATAACCATAAAACGGAAAATCCACCCGCACAGCGTAATAGCTTTCTCTCCTATGATGGGCAGCCTCGCATCCCTGCCAGCAGCAGCACGAGGAAGTACAAGCGACGCTGCATCATTCGCCCGCGCTCACTGAAGAGATGCTCAAGCGATACTCGCAACGTGTATATATAAGACGCGCGTGCATCCTCGTCCGCATAAGTAAATTCTCTCGGTAGTCACACACATACACGCACGTACAGCACGTAGAATGGCGCGGTGCGTCGATCTCTATGACAGAGGTGCAACAGCAGCAGCAGCAGTCTCGAGCAAAGGGACTTGTTGGTGTGCGCACACGCACACTTCTCAAAGAGGTGGGCGCGAGACGTCGGCGTAGCGCTATATATAGCCGTGTGCGCCTAGTCGACGACCCCTCTTTCTCTCTCTCACTCTCTTTCTCTCTCCGCCCCCGACGACTTGTCTTCACCGAGCGAGGCAAACGCGAGGCCCCGCGCGTCTACTTGTGCTGCATGTACTTAGGTATGCCAGGAGGTTTTGCGCCGCTCGCGCGCGAGAGCCAACTTTCATTGCTTCTCTCCGCTGCTACCGCCGCCGAACTTTTCGAGCCGGCTAATACACGGAGTGAGAGAGAGAGAGAGGAGTGACTTTATTCCTCCCGCCGGTGAGTTTTGTTGTAGGTATACCGGCACAGCGCTGAAGTAGTGCGTTGATCCCCGCGGCGGCGAGCGGTGTAGCGCGCACTTTCCGAATTGCTTCGGGGGGTTGTTCTCTCTCTCTCGCGTGCACGCGGGCTTCTCTCTCTCTGACAATGCGCGAGCCGAGACGTTGGCACGTGCAAGGAGAGGGTAGGAAGTGTAGCGCCTTTCGTGAATGGATCGCGCCCGAGCTTTCATAAGCTTAATAATCTCGCTTTCCGTGAGCGCTCCGGTGCTGTGCCGTGAGAGTGGTTTATGTATACGCGGCCATTCAAAAAACCTGGTTGTCGCGAAGTATGTCAATTTTTGTTTTACATTTAATTAGAAAAATGTGGTTACGGAAGTAGTGTATGCGGTGACTGGAAATTATGGGCGTTGAGTAATTTATAAAGTTAAATAATGAGGATTGTTATATTTTTAGATCAATAAAAATGTCTACTTCGTGTCTTTGTTACATTGAGGAAAATATATTGTTATAATTTAAATGTTCTTAAATACAATATTTGTAAGTATAAATTTAATATATAAATTTTCAAGATGTAAATGATACGAGAACCGCCAAGACGCAATTTTAATTACATCACTTAAGCAATAAACAATTACTGTTAAATTATTCTCCATCCCAAAGTAAATCATCGTAGTTTTATGAGCTTGTTATATCTATTAAAGCGAAAAAAAATACTTGAAAGTTCCGAGGCACTAAGTGCACGCCCGTCGTCGTTGTCTGCAGCGCGCTCTATCTCTCTCTCTTTCTCTTCGTCTGCAGCCGTCTGATTATGCAGCGGATGAGGGTCCATCCCTCTTTAATACGCAGACACTATATTTAAACGTCTCTAGACGCTCTAATTAGAAACAAAAACCTCCTCCGCCAAAGAAAACACCCGCGTATAAAAGTTATTTTAAGGAATCCGCCCGCGCGCGCTCGTTCCAGTCGTATAAACGATTCCACTATTTTTATTGAATGGTTGATGAGTATACTGTTGAACAAACACTGATAATTATTCACAGAATTCGTAAATTCTGTAAGAAATACAAACGTTTCTGTTTATTTTCGAATCAGTAATTAAAGATATCCTGACGAATGATTTTATTAATAAAATTACAGTTCGAATATTAAAATTCATATTTTTACGGTAGTATGAAATCATAGTCTGTTAAATAAAATTTTAAATCGACTTTGCCTTATAACAGTATCGTGTAAAAATGATTTGGAACTAACGCTGCAGTGCGTTGTTACAACATCCACTCAGATTACACGCCTCGTTCGCGAATGAAATTGTTGGTTTCCGTTCGGTTATAGATGGCTTTAGCAGAGGCGACAAACTGAGAAATTGATCGGCAATATAAGATACGGCGCACGTATATACGAGGGAACGTATGATTACGGAGGAAAAATAAATTCTGGAAATCCGGAATTGTTTTACTTCGCCTCGCAGCGCTGTTGCGCACGCGCGCGTGCAGATTGTTGAGTCGTGTTGAATTGCGCGTAAGGAAATGCGAAACTTATATACGAACAATATAAAAGCGATTTGTAAAATATGCAGAAAAAGTCTCTTATATGAGCTGGGAAGCATTGTATAAGGAAAATTTTTATATGATCGTAAAATTACAAAATATGAAAATTTAAGTAAATAATAATTGAATTTCTGCTTTTATAAAATGAATGGGAAACATATTTGAATTGTAGCTTGTTTATCAAAGAGAAACAGCAGGGGTATAGTTCAAAATTAATTCTGCGCGTTATAAATACATGACGAGATCACATCATTATACGTAAAATATGGAAGCATAATAAAAGAGTTTGAAAATATATTATGCATGTTACACGATCATATTACGTCGCATTTTCATCACGAAAATTGAAAATGATGGTAAAATATCAAACGAAAATATTGATTTTGTCTTTGAAAATTTTGCTTTCACAAATATTGGTTTTCAATCAAATATTAAACTAGCTTTTATAAAAGCTGAACTCTAATATTAATAAAAAAGCTTTAAAAACCATTTTTAATAAAATTCGACAAAACGACATTATAAACCCTAAAAAAAGCATTTATAAAAATTCTTCTTCACACGGTGCAGCGAAGTATCCACCCATCCTACAAAGTTGCAAACACGAAAGCATCTTGCAAATACCATTATTGTATACACAACCGGTTCCATTAACACTCGCAAGCACAAAGGCAGTAGCAGTCCCGCTTATATCAAAGGTAAGCCTAACACGTTCAACATTTAGTTATACTCAGAAGCCCAGAGCATCGTGACAACTCCGCGCGCGGCGACTATCGCGCGCACTCATCGCCGCCAACTAGTCCTAAGTGCACAAGAGGGGGGGAGGCGAATGACCAGGCTAACAACTCGTGGGTCAGCACGGAATCTAAGCACGTCGTCTTTTGTTGAACTCTCTCCCTCTGCGAGTTAGACGCGAGCTATATCGCGGGTTCATTGTCGCGCCTTGTCGAGTAAGTGCGAGAGGCACGACTTCTGGAGTTGTGTACGTTCGCAACCCCCCTTCGCGCACGTGCATTGTGCGATGTTTTTGCGAACCACCGCGAGCTTTGCATTCCAGGGGTGGGTTTTTTTATGTTACAGGGCGGCCAGCTGTATTATATGTACGAATGCAGATCGGCGAAGGAGGCGTGCTCGCGCGAACGTTATATACACTTTGTGCAGTAGTAACTGCGCGCGGTTCTTTGCTGCTGCGATTCCGAGCGCGGGAAAGAAAATGTTGATGTTCCGCGCGTGGCTGCGGCAGAGTTTTCACAGCGAGTGCTGAACGTGCTTTCTTTGGCGCAGTATTACAGTGCGGGATGCTGTGTGCAATTGCTCGAATGAGTTTTTCGTTATTCGCTTCGGTAAATTATTTGAAATATATACCTTTCATAAAATTATACTGTGCGGTAAAGGAAGATATTATTTTTATACGTTCGAGTAGTTTATTGGTGGAAAATGTTTTCCATACGCAGCTCAACTGATTTTTTGTTGTACATATTTTCGTAAAGAGGATTTCTCCCACCCTCCCCGTCCTCCTCTTTCTCTCTTTTAAAAACTAATTAAAAAATATATGGATGTTGTAACGTATTTTTCAGAGATTCACGGCTGTACGTAAAACATCCTGGCACAAGCGCGTACAAACAGAGCTCGCTCTCTCGTAAAAGTGTTATGTGAAAATATTTTTACGACGCTTCGGCATGCCGAGGCTCTTTTTTTTTAAATGCGCGAAAAACTGCGTTAAATGAGCCCATTAAAAGTCGCTTAATGAAATTAATTCTCGTAATTGGTGCATTTCGTATTGCGGGTCTATAGATTTATTTTCCGAATAAATAAATTTTATCGTTGAAAAATTGATTCGTTAAATTGAAATATATTCTTACTTATAGTCGGCGTAAAAATTGTCTCGATTGCTATTTATATACTCGTGAGTTGAACGCTTCAGAACTCGTGTTACCGGAGATATTATATCAATTTATTCGATATGCAGTTTTTGATTAAAATTGATTTGATAAAGAAAGCGCACGCGTGGCGTTGATTATAATCTCTGTGATATTAATATATAAATTGATTTAAAACTAAATTTATCATATGTGCTTTCTCCTGTCTCGATGTATTTATCGAACGAATTAATATCCCCCATCATTTAATCACAATTATAATTCGCAGAAATAATTCAACGAATAATCGAGGAATCTAGTATAATACCAAACGCATTAAAAAATCAAAATTTCCTTCATTTCTCTCATCACGCACGTACAATGTGACATTTGCCTCTGATCCAACACCCCCGCGGCTTTAAAAGAATTTCCACTCGTTAAAAAATATCAAGCTGCAATGTATTTGTACTACACGTTCCTCTCTCTCGGTATTTGTATGAAAGCCGGGCCGTGTCGGATTAATGAACCCATCAGCAGCGCGCGCTCGTGGCGTAGGTCGCGCACTCGCGCACGCTCGCCCATCCCAGTACAAGTGCATCCACACACATACATATATATGCAGATATGCGGGCGTGTGTCTCGCTTCTGCATTCCCACCGCGAAAGACGCGAGACGGCAGTCGCGTTAACGAACACGCGATATATACATATTCGCGGAGTCGCTGCAGCGAGACGCTTGAGTGGTAATTGAAATAGACGTCAAAACGTCGCGCGGCGTATATCTGCCGCAACCGCTCTCTTTTTACCCTGAGCGCATCGAAAATTTCACTTTGGCGCCGCGATTAAGTCGCGTCTGCCGACTACTACGCGGCGTAATTGGATCGTTGCGCGCGCGAGCATAAAGTAAGGCGATTTATAGAGTTGCCGCGGAAGAAGGTTATCATTGCGTGTGCGTGTGATGTGCTTTTTTCCTTAATATATAGGATACATAGGAGCGTGCGCGCAGTTTCGAAGTGATTTCAGTTTCTAAGTGAACGTTAACTGTATTTAAATGCGCGCGGTTTATACGGAAAAATGATGTCAGGATGATTTAAGGGAAAATAATTCCGATACGTAAATTTCTAGCGATAAATAAGTGTGCTAGTATAATACGCAACAGTGGCCGTAAATAGGGGGACAAATGAGCTATCTAAATTATATGCAAATATAATTTAATAAGTTCTACATAATGGAGACGGCTATTAATTTAATGGCGTACGGTTGAATTTATATACCTACGCATGCACCAAGATGTATATTCATATATGAATAGCGTAATCGACAATTCCATTAAAATTTTGTTGGCAAACAATAAAATAAAATAAAAACGCGCAAAATTTATTTACAACACGGATTTACCATGCTATATGCCGTCAGTCGTCGACTGAAAAAATTTCTATCACAGCATTTTTCCCCGCAACCAGCCCGCACGCCGCACACTCGATACATCATTTAAAGTATTGCCTTCTGCATGTAAAAATAAATTTTTCTCCACTCATCAAATTGAAAACCAAAGAGAAAAACATATCGAGAAAACATACGAGTTAGGGCTGCACGATTTAGCAAGATTAATCTTGATATTGTATTGTCTTGCCTCACTATTCAACACAGTAATCGATACAATATTTTTATATAGTTTTCAATGCAATAACAACATTGTGGTGACAATAATGTCAAGAATATTGTCTTGACTTGAAAATAACTTAACATTTTGTAATCGTAATAGTTTATCGAAATAATCACAATAACTATCTAATTAAATAAAAACAATTATTTAACTCACACACAAGCGCACCTTTGTTAACTGAATAAACTTCGGAAGTTGCTGATAATCATTTACTAACGAGCTCTATTCTGCGCTCCTATATCCCCTCGGGCCAATTTACTTAGGTACGTGAGACTACAGGTAGGGGTTGCGACGCCTAGCGGCCGCGCGCGAACTAGTTTGGCCGGCAGCACATTTATGGTGGGAAAAATCAAATTTCAAATTTGGCATTTATTTATACTTGTGCCGAAATTTTATTGTTTTTATATTAAACCTAATG
>UXGD01004287.1:0-17577 GCA_900474315.1 Torymus auratus | reverse complement strand
GCCACCTGTACTCATTATATATTATCTGTATTACATGAGGGCTTTAGCCCGTTTAAATAATAAATAAATAAATAAATGAATAAATAGTTTCGAATAATCGATACACTATCGAAAATGCGCAACGTTAAATCTTTACCTCTTTCTGTAATATATAGTTTCTAATAAATATATATACCTAGACCTGATCCAATCAATACTATCCAAAGGAAAAAATTCGTCTAAAGCTTTGAAAAACTTGAATTTACCAACATCAAGCCACGAAAAATAAAATATAAACCACATTTACATTTTTACAAAATCAGGACGAATCATCACAGCATCATTCAATATCTCCAGATCTCATGTCTCCCAATCCTTTCCAAAACCAAAACCCCGATCCTATAAACCTCTCAAAACCGCATATTCATCTCAATCTCCTTCTTCCTACTCTCCCGCCTACACTCACCTATCCAGCTGGTCGTTGTCGCAGGGCTCGTACTCGTACTGTATGTGTTGCTTCAGCACGGGGTAGTACAGGCAGCAGCACTGTAGGTTGTACTCGCGCGTGAGCTGTAACAGAGAGGTAGAGGAAAGGCCGTCCGTTAGAATTATATATACATATATGCCTTCACGAGCTTTTGGCACTTGGCCGAGATGCGGTGTAGGCGGACCGATCGAACTCGCTAAGGCGGAAAAAAGAGCAAGAGAGAGGGGCGCTCGATTTTCGCTCCCTCGGTGACGGGTGGTAGTAATGCAGGTGGCTGGGATGGGGTATAAGGCTTTTCAGAGGGATAAACTTGGAATATTATCAATTTGCTGGTTGGAGCTTGTAATAATGGTGAACGATTATCGAGTGTTTGAGCGTGAATTGATTATTTAGTTAATTTTGCGCGAATTTTAATATTATTAGGTACCAGGTAGAGCGGAAAATCAATATTCAAAATTGCAATGTTAATGGTTGACCTAACTGCCCGTGCATTAACTATTTGCCAGGCGGCCTTTTCCGAAATTTCGAATAATAAATGGTTCTAAACTATCAGTAGCGTATATATACATATACACGCACAGGTATATACTGGAATAATTTGTGCTAATGGACTCGAAAGTTATGTTAATCGAGTGCTTAAGGCAACGTGGAAACAAACTTTTGGATTTAACTGCGTTTCTAGTTTTGACTTCTTGTTTAAATCTAAATCCTGCAAGTCTCGAATAAGTCTTTATTTAATTTATTTTAACTTTACTGCTGCCTCTACGATAACGTATTATATAATATAATTTGCAGCATCAACATTTAGAGAACATTAAGTAAAGCGCGTACCAAGCAGATATTTAAAATTGCAAAAGTTATATCGGAGATTGTGTTAATTAATTCTACGCGCGTTACACTGTAGTAGCAAGTTGTTAATAAATTATATTGGCGTTCCCATCAAAGTTTGTTAAATAGGTTTATTCTAACGAGTTAGCTGAAATAATTTTACAACTAGTATATTATTTAAATATAAACATGTGTGTTGATGCATTATTCATTATAAAAGCAAATATAATTTAATTAAGTAATTCTATAATGTTAATTGAAACATATGGATTTTAATTCGAATAATCTAGCGGAGTTAGCGACCGTTTAATTATCTCTCGACGTTTTTAGTCGTTCAAGCATCATATTCTCATTCCGGAAATAGCTAATTAACACTTGAACACGTCTAAGTGTTTCAGAACAACAACACGTCCTGTTATTTTTCTTCTGCAGTAAATGGTCTTATTAGGGTCTGTAGTTTACATATTTAATCCAGTGTCGTGGAGAAAAAACAACAACATACAAACACGTGTTTTCTTAATTCATCACTGCACTAAGGTAAAAGACAGAACAGTTGGACGAATGTTTTAATTAAAAATAATTTTTTTCCTTTTTCTGAAAAACAAAATTATATTTGCAAATATAAACATTCATTTAATTTTTTTCAAATAGTTAAAATAATAAATACTCCAAAACAGTTTGTGCAAAAAATAAAGTAAGGGCTTAACTCCCTGAATGTCATTTGAGAGTAAGTATTACATTTCTTTTCCAACTGTTCATCTCACCTTTTTACCAGCATTCTACTATTTCACGACGAATTCGCAACACAAAACCAGGATCAGCTCCAATCAATATATATTCCGAGCAAACAACAACAAAATTATTCAAACTCGCTCAACTATACTCTAACCCAAACCGTATATACCTATATGCACCGCCTATTCACCAAACAAGCATCCTCCACAGCCGTATCGAATTCTCGACCGTCCGTTACCCAAATAAAGCAATTTAAATATCCAATAGCCAGCTGTGTGTGCAGTACGCGCCTACGCGTCACCGTTGCTCTCTCTAACTCTCATCTCCGATAATCGCCGTTTTATTGGTCCATTTTCGAAAGCGTGAATATGTGTATTATACTCTATACTCACTTGCTGCGCCTGGTCGCGTATCTTGCCGAAGCTGTTCTGCATGGCCATGCAGGTGAGCAGCTCGGTGCGGCCCATGAGGGAGAGGTACTCTGCCACCTTGTCGTACACGCCCTGTTCCATGTGCTGCGTAAAATAGAGAGAGAGAGAGGTAGGTATAGAGATAGAGAAGAGGCTCGTGAGTGACGTAAGTGCGTACATGGGAAGATCGATGGGACTGGTGATGGAGTTTTGATTGATTTTGCGAAGAACTTCGTATGGACGTTTTAATAAAGATTTTTCAGGAGATTTTTTTTTGTTTGGCACATTTTTTTTAATGTGTACCGAAGGCTTTATATGGTAAAAGTAATAATGTCTGGGTAAGAGATTTAAAATATGCATATTGGAAATTTCAAAGTTCAGGGGAAAATGAAAGCTTTTTTCATGGCCCATAAACTTATACAACATTTTTAAAATTATATCAACTTTTATAAAAGTTAGGTTTTATTACCAGAATTCTTTTTGAAATAATGCTTGATAAAATTACCAGCTCAGTTCTAAAGTTTGTATAATTAGTATACGGATTTTTTGGTTTTATATATAAATCTATACTGTCCATTTTCAGTTTTAATTGTTAAAACATTATAGTTTTAAAAAAAGAAGCGGTTATGGTAATGTACTCGTGGATTACATTTTAAATGCACTTTATGGGTCGTAAATTTAATGCACATTTTAACAGGCTCGCTGCGACTGAAAGGATTATAAAAGCTTCAATTATTTATTTTCAAATCGATGGAGCCCATTCGGAAGATGGTAAAAAATTTTTCAAATTCGAAAATAATCTTAGATTTTTTTTTATTACATAAAAAGGAATTACTTGAAGAAATAATCATCAAAAGCTCGTTGGAATCGCGTTTATTTCTTAATGCAAATAAAAATCCATCATCCATAGAATGGATTTAATAAAGCGGCGTGTATAATATAGTCGACGCTCGCCAACTCACCTGCATCGTGCTCTGCAAGTCGATTACGAAGTACCTGTTCTGATGGGCGTTCGCCGCCGAGAGCGCGAGCAAATAGTCATTGCGTGCCCCCGTCGATTTTTCCTCCAGCTGGTCTCTCTTCGTGCTCACCTATACAGGCAACGCCGCGAATTATTCATGAGTCACGACGGGACGATACAAAAGGCAGAATGCATTATTATCAATAATACCCCCGTGTATGTCTTTAATTGTCACTCTGTTTGATTGGTTAATGGAGTGTGGCGTGCGCGATTGTTGCGTTCGTGAATGCGACTTTGTATTGTTCTTTATTCGAATTTGTGAGGTTGGAAGGAAAATGATTTTAGTTCTTGAGAATAGAATAATTTTTTTACGTGGTTCGTGTTATCTATGATACTTAACCGAATACTTAGAATGCTTTACAGATAATTTTAGACGAAGTAGGTTGTCGACAATGAATGAAACATGGTTTAGGATATAAACAAATTCAGTGTTCAAATTGTATTGGAAAAGTTAGCGACACAACAAAATTGTACCAGTAGCAGGAGAAGAAAAAAATGTAATTTCTTAGAAAAGTTTGCAATATATAAGTATTCAGTTTTCACTGTATATCTCCAGCAAATTTTCAGTTTCATCTACATCCTTTTTACACAAATTTAAAAATACCTTTTGTTTAAAACCTATACAAAATGTATAACATTAATTAAGATTATATAATTAATATTAGAACGAATTACACTAAAGTTTTTCAAGATTTACCCTCAACAAAACTGAACCTTCGCGCAGATTCTCCCATCACGATAATTTTAAAGCGAACTTTAATCACACACTTGTCCCTCAACGCATCTTAAATACTTTTTACGCCCAAAGTGTCCTACTTCCCAGATTTACAGCACAATAACTTTCGCATCACTCGCACGCCCTTATAAACTCCCTCCCTTAAAATTCTCCAAACTAACTTTCACTCCCACACCCATATACAATATACACGACACACATACCTTGGCGCTGTTCTTCTGCAGGGACGTTATCGATTGGAAGAACGAGCCCTTCTTCTTCTTCAGCCTGCAATCGTAAATAAAGATATATATAGATTTTAGAATCGGGCGTCGCCACCGGCAATCTCTCTCCGCGTCTTATTTATAAAACTAATTAACGCGTTCCGCGCTAGAGACCGAAAGTTCGATTCGAAAGTTATTACTTTTCTCAATGCGGGCGCGCAACGATAGGGAGAAAGAGTCGCGAGAAAAGTATGATATAAAGTTCGAGCGGCGCGGGGTTGACCGAGATACCGTCCGACTCTATAGGACGCAGTTTCTCTCCGCCCTGATAACAACAATGTCGCGGAGACAATTTAATTAACCCAGGTGTATACACAATCTGCTATTATTGTTTTTTTAATTTTTACTCTCGGAAGCGCGTCGTTGTTATTATTATAAGCTTCTTTTTCTTTGCGTTGGATCGAAGGGGACACGATATAAATTTCGCGCTTTATATATGGGTCATCGGGGGAATAAAAAGGAAAACGCGCGTACGACTTAGTAGACGACAATTGTTGAGTCCATTTGGCGCTCTGTTGACGCGCACACGCGGCATTATGGATTTTTGTTTTTGGAAGCGGTCCGATGCGCGTATACTCATGAACGTGATGCACATACATCTCAGCGCATATGTATAACGCGGGTAGCATAAAAGCTTGACCCTTTTCCATGCCGGATTATTCTCAAATATTGTTATTTCGCGTGTATCGGTTGCGGCAATTTTTCAGAGGTCAAACGGGGATAGAGATAGAGTTATTTCTTACTTTGATGTAAAGCGTTCAAAATGTTAATTTTTAGGGGGGAGAAAATAAATAAATATATATATAAAGATGCGAATGTATATAGATGCGTATAATAAGAGGTTTAGGAGTGGAGCGCGGTTTTTTTTACACGGCTCAACAATGTGTGACAATCAATCATGTCAATTAAGTTGGCCAATCAAATAGTCATGTTCAATTTACGGCCAAACATTGATTCTTTACGATTCGGTAAGAGTATTTGCACGATTTATGGATACAGCGTGTTAAATGTTTAAGGACTTTAATGCCCACTTACTCCTATTAAAGATGTAATTCATCATTCATGTATGTAGAATCAATACGTTCAAAGACCTCAAGTGGTTTTTAATGTTTAAACTTGATTGGAAAAAATGAAGTCTACTATAATATCAACATTTTAATATTCGATATAAAACAATTCGTTTCTGGACAGCTTTTCGAAACTCAGAAAAAACGACCTACGCAAAGGAAGAAAATAAGGAAAATAGGGGGAAAGATAATGGATGGCACGTACTTCTCCTCGATGTCCTTCGCCTTGTCGCGCACGTCGTGGGCGTTGTGCTCCTCGTCGAAGTACAGTTTCTTCGTCTTATCGACGTCCTGCACGCACGCCTGCAGCTCCTTCTGTATCACCAGCAACTGGTCGATCGCCTGCAACACGATTCGTTCGTTTATTTTTTCGCCCTTTTTATCTTTAATTTTTACTTACACGCGCCGCAGCTCTCGGTATAAAAATATTCTCTCAAGTTTTAACGAACTAAGTGGAATATTCAAGCGCGGGAATATGCTAATAGCGTTTCGCCAGCTTCGGCGGCTCTCGAGTTTGTTAATTAAATATAAAAACATTTGCATGAACCGCGACTGTATTTCGTATATATACATAAAACGAGAAATACAAAAAAAGACTATAATACGTTATTTCCGTTCTCTGGGGAACGTAAACATCAACACCTGTATAACCAAATGAAAAGCCGCAAATAGCCCGTCACATATATATAATCAAGGGAACGCGCGTTATTTCCGTTGTTCTGTAGACTCATTGACGGAAAAAGGGGCATGACGATGATATGATGATACCTTTTTGGAGACCTGCTGCTTGGCGGACTTGAGTCCCTTGGCCTCGTCGGCGATCTGACACTGGAACACCTCGACTGCGGCCAGCCGCGCGCGCGCCAGCTTCTCGTTCTCCTCCAGCACCGTCCTCCAGACGTTCCACATGTTCCTGCGAATAGGCGCATTTTAGCGATTTCTACATCAAAAGCGAAAGTATTTCTGTTTTAGTGGTGAAGCTTACCATCTCTCGTCGGCATTGTCGATCTTCAAGTCGGGTATGTTCGGGATCTTTTTGTTGAGATACGCTGACGATATTTTTAATAAAGCCTGCGGAGAGTCGAGAATTTAATGATTATTTGCATTTTAGTGTATATATATATAGAATGTGTGTTATGATAAATTCAATGGATTTACCTCTGCGTAAGACCTTTCGATCGCCGACTTTTTAATGACGAAGTTACTGCAAGCATGAGATAACACGTGACATATTTTATATACGTGTTGATTGTAAAGTATACGTGATATAAGGATACTTCTGTATATATAAATTCTTTGAAATTTTCCAAGTGTGTGTGTGTGTTTACGCGCGCTAGGAAAATATCCAGTTCTCCAATGCATATGAAAATTGATATTTCCTATGGCTTTGTGTGCACGCGACGTACCTGCTTTCTCCGCGAATCTTTAGAAAGCATGTTTTTATTCCTTTTTCACGCCCTTTGTGTAGTGCACTGGATGTAAATATGGGAATTCTCAGGTATACAGATTTTTCATGATTTCATATAATAAAAGATACCGGCAAAAGTTAATAAGGTGAAGTGAATTTTATATACATTGAAAGTAATGGTATTTTTAATTTCTGATCTTTTTAATGCTCGAGTGATTCCAACAACGTACTTAAAACTAGTGCTTCGAATTTTATGAGCTCTTTCGCTTCGTATTTGCTAACACCATGTTTACCGTACAGCGTATAAAATTGAGAGCTGTAAAATACGCGAATGAAGCTGTACGAATCCACTTGTTCGGCTTTTTGTTTTATATGAAATTTCGTTGTTATATATTAAAATATTTATGTTTCGGTTTTCCCCCACTGGGTGTATCGGTATAAACATTTGAATTTTAATACGCGAAAAGCAAAATGATTTTATATAATATTCGTTAAGTAAAAAAAAATGTTAAAAATTTTAAACAAAAATGCGTGGAGAGGTCTTTTAATAATAAAAAAAAATATGCGTTGGATTAAATGATGAAATTTTTCGCATATAATTCCATCAGAATTAAGTATTGTACTTCAGAGCTCTCCCATCGGGATAACAGCGTATTGGAAAAAGAATTTAGCCGGTAAAATATTGAACGGTGCTTTTGATTTAGAGAAGGATTTAATATTTGTATTTCAGCATATTTCCGTTCTATTAAAATCATCCCTTCGCTGCGTAAATAGTTGTGAATAGATTGAATACAAAAGAACCGTGATATCGGTATCCGAATTCCTATATTCATTCCAGTGATTGTCAATTATTTGAATCTTTAAAATTTAAAGCATGTTCATTGTTTTATTTAAAAAGAACTTTTTTGTTAATTTTGGCATTATTATATTAATTCATCCGACTCTATCTAATTTTAGTACATATAGAAATATAAAAGATCAAAAATCATAATGAAACGCATTTTCTTAAAATTGACCGAAACTAACAAGATATTTTTTCACAAACTACTGTATTTTATACAAACTATTTTTCTCTCAGCAACTCCAAGTAATAACTTTCTCAGAACTTCCTGAACCCAGCCCATCAGAAAAAACACCAGCCGGGAAACTTCCGTAAACACCCATAAAAACCCTCATAAAGCATCTCGTAATCCCTCCCCAACTAGGCACCTCCCCCAGTTTTCCCGAAAAAAAGGTCTCCGATAAATCTCTCTTGCAGCAGCGAAAGTGCAGGCGCAATCAATCTGTGCATCGTCCTTTATGTAATGCATCTTAGATAAAGGCTCGAGAGAGCGCGCACACTCGACACGACGCCGGCGCACATACACACACACACACACACTGAGACATTTATTCGCGCAAAATAATCGATGCGCTGCGAGTAGTAGTAGTAGTAGGGGCAAGAGCGAGGCTTTACCGGATGTCTTCGAGAAGGTCGCACTCGTGCTGATTCTTCGCCTGGAGTTTCGCGGCCTGCTCCGAGTGGACGTTCTTCAGGAATTTCGCGTAATTCCCCTGTGAACAGATTAAAAGAGAATAATGGTCGTTAGTATTATTTCGTGTTAATGTGATAGGTTATATACTTGTTTTTGTGTGTTTGGTTACGTGTGCGGGAAATGTTATTAATCGAGAATATACAAGTGTATTTTAAAACGATATTTTTAATTGAGCGCTGGAATCTGTAGATTGCAAGAATTTTATAGGACGACGATGCATTGATATATATGTAGCCGCGGTAGAATATGAATTGTTGATTGTTGTGGAATTGAATTCCCACATAGTTCATGTTTACGATGCTATGAAATAATTCAATGCGGTTACATCACGATTTATCGATTTTCAATAAATTAGGAGAAGAATTTTATTGTTCTAACCTATTTCGAAGAAATTACTTGCAGCGATAGTTCTCTACGTCTTTATTACGAGATAAATTTAAAGTGCTTTATTGTCTTGGACGAAAAATACGTTGAAAAGTCTTTAGTATTGTGAAATTAAAGAAAATAATGAATATTGGTTTAACTAATATATACCTATAACAAAGTAATGGTAATGATCGATTCAGTGATTTCAATATTTCAATTTACATACCGTCGCTAATGTGATCAGTTAGGTATTTACATTTCGCATTATGTAATTGGTTATACATTAGCCAACAATGTGTGAAAAACATTTACCACATTGTTAATCAGTAGATATTTTTATGTAGAATAAAATAGCTTTAAATGTGTAATAATATATGTAATAAAAATAACAGATTTTAATTTTACAATGAGATTATTAGATGATATAAAGATTTTAAAGTATATTTTAATGTAATATATAATAATATATATATCGGATCTTCATTGATGTATAATTTAATGAAAAATAAAATATTAATTAAGAATTGGGGCTTGTTATGTGAATTTTCATAATTAATTAATACAAAATAACTGCAGATATATTCAACGATGAATTTTTCATTACCATGATAATGTTGTAATTAGATTAATTAAACCACCACTGCAGGCATAATGGTAACTTTATTCGTTACACGCCTGCAACTCTAAATATATCTACAACATTTAATCATGACCTATAAAGAACAATGCATACGCAAATCCTGTAAGGATATATCTCTCATCTTTAACGAATTTCATTTAGACTTCGGCGAGCCATTACGAGGAAATTATCTAATTAAACGCAGATAATCAATCCGATTATTAAAGCCAGCCTCGATTAAACTGGATGGACTGACGTTGGCACTTAACGGTTAATTTCAACCGAAACGCGGCGTGGACTGAACTTGACGAACAGTATGCACGCGTAGATATCAGAGGAAATTTTCAACCAACAATTACTACACTCCGCTATAGTATATAGTTAGTTTATCAAATTCACGACAGTTTATTTAATATCAAAATCCAGCCAAACATAGTTTATCCCACATAGTTTCAATCATCACGAGCTTACTTTAAAAGATGCATTTACATACCCTTATATACTAGTATAATCAAACTCCAAACTACAACTTTCACCGTGACCTGACACACACACACACCTGCTGCAGACCGGCTTCCTCCCATCAACCTCGCAACCACGCCAAATCCTGCAACTCCCTTCTACACTTCCTCCATGTCACACGCACACACACACACTTTTCGCCCCACCCACACACGCACTCTGTTATCTAGGTATATATGCGCGCTTGCAAGCCCATTAGACGCAGGCGAGTTTCTTGCCGGCAGCTATAAACGTACGTACGTACGACGCACGTACAAAGGACGCACTATCGGCGCGCCAGCAGCAGCAGCACGCGCTGCTCGCTATCGCGAAAAAGATGGGCTGCATGTGCAGCTGCTGCTGCGGAGCTGGAGATCGATACGTATATATACTGACCGTGTATGTGTGTAGGTGGAGTGATTAGGGTTTGTTTTCGGGGTGAATCGAGGACGATGGCTGTTTGTTTTCGTAAGGGGGGAGGATTAACGTAGCGGTGTTTGAGATTTACTCAAGGGGTGGTTAATTTGCCGATGTAAATGTTTGTATTTAAGAAAAGTTTTTTATTGGAAGATTAGATGGGATTTAGACAGGGGATGTGTAGTTGGTAGGTATTGAAATGTATATTTGTATATAGAAGCTGGGCAAAGACAATGAATGCTATTAATAGCTGGCGTACGGCTAAATGTATAACGGGGGTAGTAGTCAAAAAGCTTATGAATGGCTAATCATGCGAAAACGGGCGCGGAGTTCATTAGCGCGCTAACTATAGACGTGATTTGTATACGACATATACATTTATAAAATAAAATTCATTAGCTTCATAACTATCTATATTATTAAAAGTAACCTTTGCGAGGCACATTCATGCCCAATTAACAGCGTGTCGCGCGGTTAATATATAACCGATAAAATACGAAGAAGAAAAAAATTCTCCCGATAAACAATTCAAGCCCATCTCATATACATATCTCCATTATCCACACTCAGAAAGCTTCTCTCTCTCTTCCGGCACCTCGTCAAAAGAGGACGACACAAACAAAATTTCCCTTTCTGCCTCTGCTACATACGCGCGTGCATTTCTGTGTCAACAAGGCGACGAGCAAGAGAGAAACGCCCATGGGGAATACTCTGCGCTTGTTATAGTACCGGTATACGCACACTACCTACGCATATTGTGTGTGCAGGGCGCGGTGTGCTGTGTGGTGGTTCTATAAAGCGAAATGTGTATATATGTGAGGACGACGATGACGAGAGGAAACAGGAAATTTTACGGCGGGGTAAGCGCGAGTGCGCGCGATTCTCTGGGGTATTTTTATGACTGGGGAGGTCGCGGTTTTTGTTGTGGTGGTATGTAGGAGGGAAGAGCGGGGATATTAAAATCGTAGCGGGTATAATTAAGGAGGGAGGAGGGAAGGTTCTTAATTATTTGAGAATTATGGTGGATTTTTTCTTATTTTGATTTGCGAATTGTATTAGTTTGCGGTTTATTTGAATAATTTAGGGTAGGAAGGTATTTGTGGGTCGTGAAAGTAGATGAGGTTGAATTTAGTCAGACATAGAATTCCAATTCTATAGCGTTCTGCTGTAAAATGCGAAATTTTCGAAAATGAGATTTTTATATCGTTAGATTCGAAGGAGTAGTTTAGAAAAACAATTGTAAATATAGCTTTGGCATGATAAAAATCAACATAATTTTGTCTTTTCAATGAATAATTTATTTAATTCTTCCATTTCTATGAAACTACAAAAATAGATGTAATCAGGACGGCAAAATTACGAATTTCCCTGTTTTAAAATTAAACGTTACATTGTCTTTTAATATACCTGCTGTAAGTGTCTGGCTTTTCAATTTCATGAGTCTTTTAATTGTCTAGAAATACTTAATAGTTTTATAAAATTGCTTAAAATCAATATACCTAAATCAATTATACCTATTATCTAAAAAAAGACTATATAGAAAAATATATCATTCCTTCGTAAAACTATTTCACAAATTTTCAGAAAATTTTCTCAAACAAAACGAAAATCTCCATGATTCTCGCATAAATAATCAACGTCCACGCGAGACAGTCCGAACGTCCACCACCGAACCGAAAAAAAATCCACCGATCTAAAATAATACGCGCATAGATAAGTAGCGAATTCCAATTTATATGTAAAACAAGCTGCAGCTCTCGCATTTATATACCATGGGGATCCGGCCGCGATGCCGCGAGTTATAACGCGCTCGCGAATGCAATACTATTCTCTGAATTCTTCTTTCCCGGAAGCCGGTCTATATTCTTCTTTCGTGGAAAGTCAATATTTTTTTGTACGAAAGGAGCGAGAAGAAGAAGAGAGAAGGAGTGGGAAAATGGTCCTCTTTGAATCGCAATGTCTTGTTCAAACGTCAGGACTGCATTTCGCGTATTTTTAGATGCGGAAAATGTTGAACGATGTTGTCAGTCGAGTGAGTTCTTTTAATTGTTTGTTGTTCCACGTGTATTGTCGGTTAAAGAGAATTTATTTAGAAAATATTATTAACTACAGAAAAAAATGTATGTTGTCTAAAATTTCACAATAAAAAACATTTTCAGACACATGCATGCGAAACCTTATAAATATGTATTACAGTTCCGAGTACGAGGTACGTCAATATTTTGAAATGATATTCCTTTTCTTTATAATTGAAACTCGTTTCAAATTGCATTTACTGGCAGTAAATATATGGTTTTATTAATTAAGCTTTCATGGTTTATTTATTGCTCAACAAGCAATATTTGTATATTCCATATCGTGACGTTCCTTCTACTTATAATATGTATAATTTTGCATTGAGAAAAAGTATAAATTTGGTAACATTTCTTACCACGTAGGTAGTACTAATTCAAAATGCAATGATATTTACGTAAACCTACAATCAATTATTCCCATAACTATCATCACTATACCGCACACAAAAATCTCAAAAAACTCATGATCTTCCCCCGCCCCTCACCTTTATTAAAAATCCAACGAAAATAAATCACCCGAAACTGAGCGCATTCACACCTCCCACAGCCTAAATCAACCTCCACCCCCGTATCTCTTATCTCTCCCTCCTTCGCACCCCTTTCGCGAAACACGTACACCTACAACAAGCAGCCGAGCCTCCATAGCCCCTTTAAACTTTCCCCGCATTCTTCGCCGGCTGCCGCTTAAGCCCGTAATCGCGCTTTACGGAATCGTTTATGACTCTCGTAATGCGACCCGCGCTATCTGCTGCCACACTGTGTACGTTATGGCTTTTTCCGCGGGCAGTAAACCCCGTGTGGTATGGATGACAAAGTGTTTGTATATACCTATGTGTGTGGGGTAGACTGACGGGTGGTTCTGTTTGGTGGCTTGTTGTTGAATTTTCGATGAGGTTGGAAGTGGAGTGAATTAATTTCGCTGGGGTTTTGCGACGATTGAGGGGTTTGCGAGAGGAAAAATAATGATGGGGTATTAAGGATCCCTGATTGTAACCCAGATATCGAGACTTGAGCTTACATTTAGTGTTTAGATGTGAGTTTCGAATAAATCACGTGAGCTATAAAATTTTCATTTCGTTTTAATTTAACTCGCAGTAAATAACGAGCACGATGTTATTAAATTGTATAGCTATAGTTATTGGAATTTTATCTTCTCGTTTTGAATTCATATAGAATTTTTTATGCTTTTAATATATTGTTAACTTTAAAAGCCTCTAATATATGTTTATAGTATTTTTTTTTATACCACGAATGAATAGCGCACTTTTTTTACAGCCACTTTTCATTTACAATCATAAATCTAAAAATTATTCTATCTTTTATTACTATCGTAAAAAAAAAAAAAACAAAACAAAAATAATCCGCTCACTAAATAACCGTCGACTATATTCGCGTCAATTAATCTACATTAAACATTCTTTAAACCTTTCCATTTCCATACGCTCGACTCCTGAACTCGGCAATAAGCTCCTTCATTCCGCATTTATTTCTCTCTTTAAAAGACGTCTCTCTCTCTCTTTCTCCATCACCGACTGAGACATTAATCCAGCCATTGTCTCGTCCCCATTCAGCAAAGTAACGCCAGGCGACACGAGCCCCATTATTTCGCGCGATTTATACAAAATCACTCTCTCCTCCTTCCATCCCAACGCATTTATATATCAATCACCATCATTGACTCTCCTCGCGACTTGGACCATTAGCGCATCGGGTCAATGAACCTCTGATCTCCTCTCCATTCTCCTCTCCCAACGCGTAAGTATATAGATAAATTCGGGCGTAAAAAAGACATCCCTCTTACAATAACTTGCGATAAAGGGTATATGCGCGCACACAAAGGGTGGTAGAGATTAGAAAGGGCAGCTCTCGCGTCGTCATTCCTCCCCGCGGTGCGATATCTCGCTGATAAAAAGTAACGAACGGTGATGGGAGGGAGACAGTGTGACGCGCGCGGGGGCGCGACCTCGAATTGCCAAGTTTCGACGTGGAAGCGAATGGGGTCGGCGGGTACTGATGTTTTTGCGAATGCATTAGCACCTGGGGAAAAGAAAGGGAGAGAAAGAAAGAGGAAAGTTTTTTGCTTTGTTGCGGGGTGAATTAGCTTTGGAGAAAAATGTATTTATTCCGGTAGGGGTGCGCGTGGTCAATTATCGGCGCGCTACAAAAGAACTTTTGCAGGGGGTTCTGTAGAGAGGTGAGGTATAGCGGAGCTGCCGCACGCTGTTCAAGTCCAGCGGTAGAAAATTTATGTGTGACAAAGCGAGTTAAGACCATTGTGTATACAGAGAATAAATTTTCATTTGTCAGACAATGTGATAAGTAAATACGAGCAGTAATATTGATGTTTTAAGTTATTTAAGGAGTATTAAAATTATACAAATGTTTAAACCGTAAAAAATAAGAAGCCAAAATGCATCTTTCCACGCCTATACCTATATAGTAGTTATAAATTTAAAAGAACGGTCGGGAATTCCTTACTCTCACCCTATAGATCGTCCACGCGATGGTATATACATCACGTCGAACGTTATTTGCCTTCCGCGCTGACCTGTGTGCTCTCTCGGACCGTTTGTCGAATCCGTTTGCTCGACCGAGCTTAAATTGCCGTCGGCAAGGTACGTCACTCCGCCGTGATATTATTCGAATTCCACGCATCTTCATCTCTTATACCATTTCGAAGGAAATTTGAAAACCGGAAATCCGAAATTCGCAGTATACGGCAACGATATGATGTTACGATGTGTTATACGCGCGGCTCATAACGTTCTATTTAGCGGAATATAAATTCGAGCATTAGCTCAAAATAACATCCATTACCAGTAATTTAAGCCCTGTTAAACCCTAAACCCATTAACTAGGTGCATGGCTGTATATGCGTGTGGAACGAGCAACGGGATATATATTAGGGGCGACACAAATTTTTGGGCATATTAGGATTAATATAGTACTGCTGATGGTGAGGTTTGTCTATATGATGAAATAAAAGCTGCATTTTATGTAAAAAATAGTTTTTAAATTCTTGATAATTGTCTGCGTTATGATTATAATGAAGTTCATAAAAAATTCGTAAATATTATTTTAGATGCGTTAAAATCAATCCAAATTAAAAAAAGGTTGAAAGTTAAAGTGATCCAACAAAATTCAAAAAATCCTAAAGTGAATCTTAAAATTCTGACAAAATTGCTCGAAAAGAGAAAAAAAAATCAATTTCTATTCCAATTGATTTCCTTAGCTCATTTTACTTGAAAAATCTTAATCCTAAATCTACTCCGTCTCTTTCTTTCCGAAAACAATTGTGTCATATTGCCCGCTATCCAGCGCAAATCCGGCAATCCGTACAGAGCATCGCGCTGCGAATTTTATCTCGAATTTCAAATCACTCCTATATAGCAACATCCGCTTGCGCGTCCCAACTTTATATCTCCAAATTGAATTCACAGAAAAATATATATATATGTATATACACTAGCGAACGTGAGGCTGTGGATGAAAGTGTAAATTAAACGAAGATCGCTCGGCGCTAATGCAATTAGCGCGCAGTTGTATCGTCAAATACGCGCGCGTGCGAGTTTAATTGTAATTTGTTTGTTCCTTCTTTTTCCAAATCGAGCGACGACTTCATGACTATACATCCCCTTCGCACGCTCGCGAGGAAGTTCGTATCAAGTGCGAGAAAGTTGCTCGAGGCTACGGGACGTGAGGCGTTTTAATGAATCTGCAAATTTTGCTACGTCACCGCGCGCGTGGGGACTTGAAGGTTTTTAAGCTGTAATATTTCTCTTTCGAGTTTAATGCCGCGTGGGAGGGAAATTTTCGCCTTCGCGTGGCTGAAAGTTTTTGAGTGGCAAAATTGCGTTAGGGAACGAGATAAAAGTTTGATTTTTACGTCCTGTAAAACCAGGCGCAAGTAGTTTTACGCGCAGGGATCTGCGTCGTAACTGTGTTTGAATTTTCATATTGTACGTGCAAATGGTACTTTATACCATGTTTATATAGCGTTTTCATACACAATTGTTCTCTTAAAATATACTTTGATTATTGACTTTTATAAAAAAAGAAAGAAAGAAAAAAGATATAGGTTAGTGAGTATTTCCTTATTAATCCGTAATGATATATATTTTTTGCAGCCTTCTCTTTGATGCAAATTCAAATGAGCGACTATAAAAAAGTTTCCATTTCCGCCGCGAGGTTCGATTTGCATTTTGCCGCGTTTAATTGGACGCCAGGCACTTGAGCCCGGAACTAAAAATGTCTATGAGGTATCGAGATTATTGGGAAAAGCGGCAGTGGCAAAAATAACAGTATAAAATGCGCTCTCTCCGTACAATTATATATATATTGATAACATTATTTAAAGCGATTTATATAAATTCTTTCGTTAAAAATACTGAATTTATTAATTTATTTTATGTTAAACTTTTCGATGCAAATTAAATTTAAATTCATAACGGTATTATGAAAATTTCATACTTCAAAAATCTGAAAAGTAATTGATGCAATGAAAATTTAATCGATATTCGCAGAATAATTTTGTACGAGCTTGTGAAATTTTTATACTTAAAGTATAGGTAGTGTAGCCAGTCACGTAAACGATGTTTTAAGGCTTTAATATTTAAGGCTAATATATTATAAACTAAATGTTTAACATATTATTAACTTTGATTGAATTTAACTACGTAGTAATGTGTTTAATAATTTTCTTAACGAACAGATTATTGTGTATAGTAATGCATCAAAATCGTAAAAAACACTGTGAAAATAATTTTTCATTAAAATAAATTAAAAATAATGATGAAAAATAGTTCAAATTAAATAGCAAATGAAAAATTTTTCATTTCAAAGGGATGCTCGTGATGCAATTTTATATCATTTCATTCGAAGTACCTTCAATTTTGTATCTTATTTCAGTTGGATCAAGAAACTCATTTCCGAGATAAAATAACTCGCCAGCTTAAATTTCGTATACGTAGAACCTCAACACATAAACATATTTGATAAAAATATAAAACTCTAAAATTACTCCATCGTTTCCGGGTTATTGTGATACTTCGTACGCAAATATAATTCAATTGATGGTTTCCACGCAGCCTACTGGCCTATACCGTGTATCCTTTCACATCCTTTTTTTTT
>UXGD01004286.1:0-17579 GCA_900474315.1 Torymus auratus | reverse complement strand
AATTTGACCGTATAAAAAAAAATATTAATTTAAAATTAATTACCTTGCGAACAATGTTCAGTATTCCGTGCTACAAACATGAACTTGGAATCCCTGGAAGATGCAGAAAAATTTGAGACGGTTGGAGTGTTTTGAATTAAATACGATTTTAACAGTAGTATTAGGGATAAATCCAAATGTAGTCAATGAAAGACCTTCAAATTTGACAGAAAATTCTATTTTTATGTCTAAAATATGTTAGTGTATTACAACTCATATTTTATATCAAGGAAAAAATTTTTTTTTTATAACTGTACTCTACCCTTAAGTCAAAAATAACTCGTGAGTAGTTTAAAAATACATAATTTAGAAGTTAATCAAATTTACTTTAAGAATATCGGTCTCCATCTTGCATATCTTTGGAACAAATAAAATAATTATTTTTGAAAAAAATAATTTTTCCGAAATTGTCATTTTTATAAAAATAAGAACTCAAAGTTATCCATTCGACTCCAAAATTTAATAAGTTCTAAGTTGAAACATACCTAAGGTGCTCGCGAAAATTCAGCTGATTTCATCCATACATACTTACATACATATATATATATATTACTTAAAAACCAATTATTCTGACTCACTAGGAGAGGGTCAGGGGTCCGGATCACGGATTTGGCTGAAACTTTGGGATACGTTTTTAGATATAGAAATATGAAGAAAGCTGCAATATTAGACCCGAACTCTCGAAAAAACTAAAGTTCTGGGCACTTTTAGCTTTATTTTGAAAAATGTCTTGAGAAAAACTTTTCCTTAAAACGGCAACTATTTAACATTAAATATCCTAAATATTATTTCAAGTAGAGAAAATAAAACTAGAGAAAACCAGCTTTCATTTGATTTTTTGAGGATTAAAAAATGTTCATTTCTTTCAAAGTTATGAACGTTTAAAGTTGAGTATCAAAAGTGTAGCAACAATACGCAGGTAGCCGAACAGTGAATTTTGGGGATTAAACATTGCATTTTCGATGCTTAACTTTAAACGTTCATAACATTGGAAGGAATGAATATTTTTTAATCCCTAAAAAAGTAAATGAACTCGTGTAACTCATTCTCTTGCGCATAAAGTGAAAAATTCATTTGTCAGGATCAAAAGGGAGCTAAAGGAAGATCAACAGCAAACTCTCACCGATCAACACAGAGTCCAGCAACTCAACAGCATCCGCAAAGAGTTATTCCAGGCGCCAGGAAGGACATTCTGGAATAGCCCCCTTCAAAACACGCCATAGAGGAAAGAGCGCTCTCCGCTTTCGACAGATGAAGCACAAGCCACAAAGAAAGCGTCCCTAGGAAGAAAAGCACCACAGGTAGTGGCACAGCTTCCCGGAAATTAACAGATACAGAAAGAGAAACCTCACAAGGTACACGTAGAAATGGAGTTGAAGCAGGCTACAGGGAAGAAGAAGCGGGAAAAAGAAAAAACCCTTCCAAACTGCGGAAAAACAAAACGCTACCAAAAGCTCTTCTTGTCAGTGTCAATGATAACGCATCCTACGTTGATATATTAAAGAAGGTCAAAGAGTAACTCCGAGAAGATGAGCTTGAGGATACCATTGACAAGGTACAAAGGACTAATAACGATAAATTGTTGATAGTCCTCGACTGGAAAAGTGGGGACAAGCTGGAACCCCTACAAAAAAAGGTGGCCAGCGAATTAGGCAATGTGGCGGAGATATCTGGAAGATCCCAGGAGGTAGAGCTCTTCATAAGAGACCTTGAGGAGACAACCACGGAAGATAAGATCAAGGCAGCCCTCCAGAAGGCGGCAGGCAGCGACATTGTAGTACCGAGAAATTCGATAAGGACACTGCGACCAGCCTACAAGGGGACCCAGATTGCACTGGTCAGACTGCCAAAGGAGGTAGCCCACAAAGTTATGGGCGAACGTGGCAGAATTCGAATCGGACTAGCTACTGTCCAGTTAAAGAAGTAGACAGACCGAGAAAGTGATTCAAATACTGGAACTCAGGTCACATTTCGATCAACTGCCCCAGTGAGATCAACAGATCCAGCCTCTGTCTCTGTGGGGAGCTCCGAGTAGCTCTTGACACGGTGCGTAAAAAGTATTCTCCACCTCTTCAGACAAAAAAAACACACACACACACGCGTGCGCGCACAGATCCATACGGACATTTTCTAAAAATAGTGTATTTCGATTCCAAATTTGCTAAACAACACTCCTAACACATTTTCTCAAAAACTTTTTTTTTACTATCACAAAGCTTCATCTAGGAGGAAGCAATTCATAAAAAAATATCTAAACTAAAATTCAATTGTGTATATCATTGTTATTACAGAAAATTGAATAAAATAGTAATTTATCTTTTGATTTATTTGCTTCTATCAATATTTGTAATAAATAACTTTCTGCATTAGTTTTGAAATTATTAAAATCCACTTGAAAGAAAGTTCAGTAGCGTAAGCAAATTTTCTTGGGATCAGCATGCGAGATTTTATCTAGTCCAACTCTAGATGATTCTGAGACTCAGCAAGAACTCTACCAGTCTAGTAAAGTAAACAGCGCCTAAGGAATACTGACCCTTCAGTGATACGCGACTCTTTCATCAAACAATATTAACTTTGTGATTTCTCATTTAAAGTTTCATAGAGTTGATAAATTAAAATTAGACAATTATATTCGTGAATGAAAAAAATTAGAATGAATCTCGCAAGAACCCTAATATCAAAATGTTTGAAAAAAGAGCAAATGCCTGTTATTAAAAAATATGTAAAAATGTAATCTTAAGAGTATTAACCATCTTTTCTCATAAAAGTTAAATGCTCACAGTTATATACTTTTTAAATAGATTTAATATAACATGTTTTGGTTATTGAATAGTTCGAAAGCTCCATATTGTAATTTGTCGGATGAGGGTAAAAGAGACTATTTGAAAAGAACTGAACTAACGACTTCTTTTTTAATAAAATAGGTCTATAATTCTTTTAAATTAGCGTATATTTGATGTTTCATTCGTATTATTCATTAACATTCTTTGTTGTGTATATAATTAATTACTAATCTTTCAACTGTAATAAAATTTTAGATAAAGTCATGATTTTTTTATTAATAATTTTTATATCTGTTCAGAAATAAAATTTCAATTACAAAATTAATATAATACAGTTTTCAATATTCTATTACAAACTTATGAATTTTCGAAAAAATATTATCTCGTACTGGCACCTTTTCAACACATTTATACGAAATGGCTCCTTTCTCAGCGCTTTTGCGTAATGGCACTATTTTGGTTAGATTTTCTTGTTTTTAACATTTATTCTGATATCTTATTAGTACACGGAAAAAATAAAGTTAATCTCACTTCTTTGCTCTAGTGAAATGAACTAGTTTAGGACAATGTTCAATGGAGTATACAAAAAATAATAAAATTAACTTTATTTATAGTAAGACCAACTTCGTCCACTCTTAAAAGAATGATAGCCGGATGTTGTGAAGCATTGAAAGTTTGATACATATATGGCTTAAGTCACCGCTGCTTCAATAGCAGTATACACAAAGCCAATCAAAATAATAAGAAGAAAGTTTGATTTTGATTGGTTTGTACGGAATAGGCGCAAAAATCCGCTACTTCCGCCACATTTGAATTTTTTAAATTGTATTCTTATTCTTAACTATTTTAAAACTAAATAATTAAATCAAAATATAATAAAAAGATTAATTTTTGTTTCGAAAAAATATCGGATTTTTCTATTATTTAAACTAATTAAAGTGAAATCATAATGTAAAATTATATTCTAAACCTCAAAAATATAATAGTACGCGCGTTTAGATTTTGCTAGTATTTTTAAATTAAAATACTTAAAATATTTAAAATACTTTTATTTTTAAATTCAATAATTTTCGCATATCTTGTAACTTCATTAGTCGATTTTAAAATTAGTAATCTTTATAATATTTCATTATTTTCACTAATCAAGTCTAACAGTTGCGTACACAATTGGAGAAGGCCGTTATCCTTATGATAGTAACGGGTTTGCCATATTAGCTAAATGGCGAACCGTTCTCGTCGTACCTCATTAAATTTTCACGGTGTACGCGCGCGTCAAATCATCCATTGAAGGGTCAAGGATCGCAACGCAAAGACTATATACGCTTGTTCTCGTCTTCGCGCGCACACATATATCTATATACACAACCGCCGCGGTTGAAGACAACAGCGGGATAATAATTGCAGCTCCATAACCTGCTCGCTTGTACGTCTACACTAATGACTCCGCGCACAAACGCGAATTCACCAGCACAGGATATTAGGCTTTACCGAGAAAACGGCGTATTCCGAAGCCAGTTATTACCGCCCGAGGGTAAGATTTGCGCTTCCGGCAGGCACGATCCTACTCCCTATCTCGCGGTTATCTGGCCAAAGAGTCTCGCGTGACAGTACTACTTTACAATCCATCCGTCGGCTTGATACTTATCAGAACAAGTCACGATAGCGACGCTTTAGCAGCACAAATTTCGAATCAATTGCATAATCTTACGGCTGGTCAATAGTCGCGCATAGCACACTTTCGTATCAAGCAATCCTTATTATAAACAAAATTTACTAAAACAATACAAATAAGACATTTCAATAACTACGTTTATGTGATTCAAAGCATTAAAAAATGTGTTCCAGTTTCCTAGCATAAATATTTTTCGTATTCATTAATTATAATTTTGATGTGCATGATATATTCTACTCATAAAGTACATTTGTAAATATTTTGGAAGTAAAATTACCCTATAAACAACATTATCTTTCTCTAATAAGTTAATTCGTAATAAAAGGCAGAAAGCTCAAATTTCGCCGAATACTCGCAACTGTGTTTATTAATCAATATAATGTTTTTTCTTAGTTATTAATATTAATCTTTATCCATTTATAAAATTGGTTTGAAAACATTTGTAAAAGTATATGACAAAACGCTGTGTTCTATTTTTCTCGGCTTTTCTTTATGCTAATAAAATACAATATAAGATACGTAGATTTGCAAATATTGTTGAATTCGTTAAACACTAAAAATACTTGCATTATATTTCTCCAAGATTTTTTCTATTTGAGATTACGTGTTTTCTATATTATGTATAGTATAGTAACCGTTTCAAAGAGCTTGGGATTAGCTTTGTCGGTAGAGTATCGTACTAGTAATCAGAAGTTTTATTTGGTTAAAGTATATTGGAAAACTTATGCAACGAAACAATGTCAAACCTCCCGATTCACGATAGAGCGTTATAAAAAGGTTGGCTAACCTTTCGTAAAATTTTCATGAATACATTTTTTAAGTGCTTGCAACTACCGACAGGTGGCGAATGAATATACTTGAATGAAATTGCCCGGTCCCGGTTATAAGTCAAAGTGCGGGACGAAGGGTGGGTCGGTTGGGGGAACGCTCAAAATTCATTTTCCTGACATGGGGACATCACTGTTTAGTTACGAGTGCCTTAGAACACGAACACTTTAAGTAATTCAGATTTTGCTTTTTTAAACTGTAACAAATTAGTCCTGTATGGGTTTATAAAAGTCAATGTTAAATAATATGAAAAAAAAAATATATTTTTTGTAACACATGTACGATTTTCGCCGTTTTCCGACCTAAAAGGAGCCCTAGAGCTCCTAGAGTGACTTTTTTTTGCCCAGCGGGCGCTAAGGAATCCATTAGCGCCCGGCAGGCGCTAAAGTCCGTTTCATACGTCGATCTACTATCGACTTCCGGGACTCAAATATACTTATTGTGCTATGCAAATCGCTCATTCTACCTGAAATCACCTACGCCTCTGGCATATGGTCTCCTGACTTCAATAAACACTTCAAGCTGCTGGAAAGCGTCCTGCATCGATTTCTGAGACTTCTATCGTTCAAAGCCGGCCAGCCTATGCACTATCTGGACCACGACTACTCGCCGCTACTTCTTACCTTCAACCTATCTACAATAGAATCTACTCATGCCTACCACGACGACATCCACGCCTTAAAGATACGAAATAAACGGTTCTCATCACCGGACATATCTGCTTTATTCGCTAGTCGAGACCCACCCTACGAACTACGCCGCTTTAACTCATTAGCTGAGAACACCCATTCATCTGAATATGCCTATAGTGCGTCTGCACCGAGACTCCATGGACTCTGGAATATGCTCCCGAACGGCGCCCAACGCATCAATTCTATCGATCTATTTAAAGGCTACCTCAAGAAACATCTACTATAATTCAGCAGCACTCTACGCTAGTCAATTATTCAAAGTGTGATAATTATAAACTTAAGTGTTACTGCGTCAAATAATTAATCTGTTATTTTTGTTTTTCTTTTCTCTTTTCTTTATAAATGCAAGTATAACCGTGCTCATTATAGCGCCTCCTATTGTAACCTAATATTGTAAAAGGTCGACCATGCGCATTCATTGATTAAATAAATAAACAAATAAATTATTAAATTAGCTCTTCTTACATATATTTTTACTGAAACTATCAAATCTTAATAATGAATCATAAAAGTTATTTTATCTAGAACATCCACAAGAGCCTATTCTTTCGCATGAACCATTTTAATCAGCTTCATCTGATCAAGCAATTGAAAAGTAGGCTTACAAATATTTAATAAAGAGTAATGTACGTTTAAGGGTATCTCGTGAAATTTTGTGCTACTTAGATGCTTTAATGACGAGATATGTAAACCGTTAACAAATCATTGGCATTTAGCTTTTTTCAACAACATTTATTGTTACATTATTTCAAGCTCAAATAATGTACCGATAGGTATTTGTAATAAAAATGTGAATTTCATCCCTAAAAATGTTCACTTATATATACTTATGCAATAATCTTACAGTTCACGCTAAGCCTGTGATTTCGGAAACTGTACAAGAAGCCGGCAAAACGTTGAACTGATCAATCAAAAGCATATATAGTAAAATAGAAACAGTGGATCAAACAGCGTTTAATCTCATTTAGAAATGTTTTCTTTTAACCACACAATGTGCGTTGAAAAATGATTTCAGCGTTGTTCGCATTAATATGATTAGCATGCACAGCCAACCGATCACGAGTACAAAAGCAATCAGTCGACCCCTATAAGAATATGAAAGAAGCGGGAACGAGGCCAGAAAAAGATGGGATGAAGAAAAAAGTTGACCGACATGCACAAAGTAGCAAAGTTGTCTTAATAGTTTCGTATTACAGAGACCCTGTGTCCTCGGAGCAACAGCAGGCGCGAGTCCAATCCTCTTCGTTCCATTATGCAAGAATGATCGAAGACTCGTCTGTCCGACTTTGGTTGCACAGCTGCTAAGCGATTGCAGGGCTCGAGCGTGGCCAGGAAGAAGAAATAACGTCGCACACGCACCCGCGAGGAGAGAAACCAGTAGTTCGAGGCCCCGTCCGGTGGGACAACGCGGACAAGCGCGCGCGCGCGGACGCGCTCTGACTTTGCCACTCGTGCTCGACTGATACTGCTGGCTCTTTTGCCGGCGTTCGCCAGTGGCACCGCAGATTCTAGTCGTCGTCGTCGTCGACGGCGGTGGCAACGTCGTATCTCTCTCGGTCAACAACGTGCCTCTTCTCTCCTCTCTCTCTCTCTCTCTTCGCGCGAATACGCCGGTCTACTCCTCTCTTCCTCTCGATGTCGTGGCAATTTCGGATCGATCTACTTTTCTCGGCGTGTGCGCGCGCGGGGGCTGTTTGCTTCAGAGAGAAGAGTTTTATATGCCGAGAGAGAGAGAGAGAGAGAGGGGCTGTGTGATGTTAACGGCGACGCGAGCGCTGCCACTGCTCTGCTTCTTGCATTATGTAGGAAAAATAAATGACGGGGCTTTTATGGCGCCGAGACGACTGGCGCCTCGCATAGCGCACGACCGACCAACAATCCTCTCTTTTTTGCCTGCGAGCTCTACTCGTCCAATCCGAAGGAAGAGGAAGAGAAAGACAAAACGTTTCCTTTTATCTACCCCAGCTATTAATACTTCCAGAATTTCTGTCTGTCTTTGCCTTCGCCGTGGATTTACATGCGCAAATACGTTTACTTACTCCCGTAAAGTAGATTTACGTTTGCTTTTTTTCAAAGGCATTCTAGAACAAACGTCAAGATCAGATCTGAAAAGGATTAAACTTTTGAATGGATATAACCCTAGCAAAAATATGTTTTTAACTTTCATACTGTTTTCGTAAAGATGTAGTAAGATTTTGTAAAATAATTATTGATATTAAAATGAAATTTTCTTATTGAACGGGAAAATACTATAGAAAGAATAAAACTTTTCCAAGATCCATATTACAATTTTTAGAATTCTTTTCGATTGGATAGAGTCATTCTTTCATTTTGAAAAAGCAATTTCAGTTCAAAATTCGGGTTTTTAACCTAAAGGTATGACGGTGCAGTTAAAAGCCGTTTTATTTTCAGTGAAAGAAGATCATTTTTTGGTTTGTATAGATAAGAAAATCCAACTTTCTTCTTAAAATTTTCATGACAAACTTTTATTTTCAAAAGACTTAATTAATGCAGAAAGTAATATTTTCTTTTTTATACAAAAGAAGTGTTTTTTTTTTAAATATTTTATAAGAAAACTAAAATTATTTATTCAAGTTCACAAAATCATCTAAACATGATGTGCTTAGACAATAATTAATCATATAGTCCAGTTATTATCATTAATGTTTCATTCGGATGCGCGGAAAAAATACAAAGTGTCGGGAACCCTTTTTGTCCCTTTCGCGCGCCGTGATTGAAGAAAGTAGCAGCCGGGGAGGCGGAAAAATGAGAGATTACTCGCGCGTGCGCACGGAAGGAGGGATCGATGCGAAAGTGGCACTGAGAGACCGATGACTCGGAGAGACGGTTAGGACGCGTCTTCCTTCTCGGACTTTTTTTCTCGTGCGCGCGCCCGCCTGCGACAACGACATCTGTTTCTTTGCGACCCGGGTTCAAGCTATTATGTTCTCGCGCGAAGGCGTAGAATTTTCCTCGGTCAATTTGCGCGTATGAAAGAGCGATTCAACTAAAATAAATAAGTTTTAGATTTAGATAAGTTGCAATAGATAAGTAACAAAGATTAACGTAATATAATTTATAACAAAATCTAAAAAGCGGAGAAAAAATAGAATTACAATTAGTTAATCAAATTAGATATATTTTATAAAAAGATAGAAGATTATTTATATAGAAAAGAGCGACGTAGTAGAAATTTATATTAATTTAAGCAGCAAAAACAAAATACTCTTTCGACTAAAGTAATACAGACAATCGTGTCTATAAAGATAGTTAAGTAATCCAGATCGAGCAATCCTATCAACAAAAATATAGAATTATTAAGAGATCGATGCCCGGACATTCGTCTGCGTAATTTTTCATCTTATTTTATGATCGGATTTTGTTACGCTATAGCAAAAAAAAGTCATAGAATAAACGGGAATATATATTAATAGTGAATTTATAGATGTTCTTAGAATATTCGTAAAAGATAGAGAAAAAATATTAAAATGTAAACTGGACGCTGCAAATTTGATTAAAATATGGCCTACTTTTCAGACGGTCAGCTCGCAGCGCACAAACAACCAGACGTATGGCTGGCTGAAATTTTTACAATCGTGAAACTTTTCTAACATTGCCTGATGCACACCAATGAGGGAGGGAGAGAGATAGAAGGAAGCGTGTGTAATGGTACATCCCCTCTAGTTCGAACGTTTCAAAGCCCGGTAGGAACGGGTTGCCTATTAGGCAAACCGATACCGCGATGGCTCATTGTCGACGGGCTTTTGTCCGTAACCTCGTCAGATCGACAGCGAGAGGAGAACAAGCAGGGTGGAGAATGAGAGGGGGGAAGCAGAGGGAAAGAGGGATGAAAACTATACAGATGCGGCAGATACCCATCAGAAACGTTTACACCAGAGATTAGTCGAGACCCTGCAAGCGATCCCCCGTTTTCTTTTTGCGTCCTATCGCTCTACTGTCTTTCCCACAGAATTTCTCTTCCTCTCTTTTCTTCTCTGCCTCTCTCTTCCCTTCTTTATCCTCCCTTTCTATTTCTATTCCACTATCTCGTATAGTTACCTCTTTCCAACACCTTTGTTTGTTTCTCGTCCATAGTTATTTTTATTCGTTATAAGCTTTCTTTCAGTCATTCTTTTTACCTTAATGTTCATATTGTTTATTACAAATAAAATCAGAAAAATTATAATTGTAGTCTCCCGCTCAACCACTAAGCTAACGTCGCAATGCCATGACAAATGCATCGCGAAATAGTTATTCTTTTGCTAAGTCGCCGGTCTCTCATTTTCTATGGTGCCTAAAGTCGACGGAAACCTACATGGACCGTCGCGAGTATATCATTTATAAATTTTTCTTTACGCGATTAGAAACGTTATAAGCCAAGTGATATTAGCTAAAGTTAGTTTTTTTTAAATGTATTTTGGCCGTATTGGATAATGTGAAAATACCTCAATCGTCTACTTTAACTTAAAATATTTTGGTCGTCTATTCTTTTAAAAAATTATAAACAGGCACTAACCGGGTATAAAACGGCTCAGAAATTACTACAACTTTCTTAAAAATTCCAGAGGAAATCAAATATGATTAATTTAAAATACACTTATGAACAAGTTGGGATAATTTCGAAAGATTATCAATAAATTTATAAATCATCTTCACAGTTTTTAAGCTATCCTTACTTTTAATAAAGCGTCCCAACGGAGAATAATCGAAAAAATATATAGTTAACGTAACTTTTTATCCTAACATACGAGTATTAAAAAACATAGATAATTTAAAAAATGAACATAATAATTTTTTTTAAAGTGTCCAATATAGCATTTATTAGTAGAGTCCCAAATAACAAACAAAGTGAGATTATCTGTTGTAATTGCAAAACTAGTCAATTTTTAAAACGAATAATTATTTTGGTCTGGGAAACCAATAAAAATAAGGATATTTGCAGCCGTAGCTTGTTAAAATTCATTCTTATTTTACTTCCTAATAACCACCCAATCTTTTTTTTCCAAATCGTCGTCATGAGAATGTAGTTGCTGATCGCACAATAATTCTTCGGCACAGTTGATATTTGTGACAGAAGAGACTGATAAAGGTTGTGAAAGTTCATTTTTATCAATGATTGAAAAATCACTTTTTACCAAGTTATCATCCGCCCTGCCCAACGTCTGTGTAACACTAGTAAGTTCTGTAGAGGATGCTGATTGCGATAGCAATGAAAGTTCACATACAGATAATTTTTCATCCGCCCTGCCCATCGTCTGTTCATTCGTCTGTTCATTTTTATCAATGATTGAAAAATCACTTTTTACCAAGCTATCATCCGCCCTGCCCATCGTTCGTTCATTCGTCTGTTCATTTTTATCAATAATTGAAAAATCACTTTTTACCAAGCTATCATCCGCCCTGCCTATCGTCTGTGTAACACTAGTAAGTTCTGTAGAGGATGCTGATTGCGATGGCATGGAACATAGCGAATCAGTGTTTGAGAAACTTTGTGCTGTTTCATTTTCTACCCAGACCTGGGACTGTTTAGTTATAGCAAATTCGAGAGAAGACGGAGTTTTTGTTAGTTTTAAGGGTTTGAATAAATGTTCTTTAATATTGTCAATGTGAAGGACAGCATGTTTAACAGTGGCAGATCCAGAAAAAGAATGTATTAATATTGGTTTCACTTTTTCATTATCCTGTGTATGTTTATCATTACTTTCACAATCTACAAAATTAACTTTTGGAAAATCTGGATCGTCGTCGTCAAACTCCCAGAGTTGTTCATCCGTCATGGGATTGAATCTTTGAGGAGGAGCATCTAATGATGTATCCAAGACTTCATAGACCGATATATTTTTATTCACTTTATCAGACTCCATCAAATTAATTTTTGGAACATTTTCCTCAATATTATCGGGTCTCAAATCTTTGAATTGTTTAGTAACATCTTCATGATCTGGATATGTTGCATTAGAAAATTGTAAAGAGTTATAGTCAAGTAAATGTTGACCAATATTCTTAGCGTTTCGTAAATCAACTTTTGTACAATGCTTCACTAGATTATTAACCTCTAAATCCTCTGATTTGTTAGCAATGTTTAATTTCGCATGTTGTATTGACGTTAATTTTTCAAGAATCTCATTCATTATGCCATTATCAGAATTTAGCAAATGAATTTTCGTAACACCTTCTATCGCAGTATCATCCATCATAACATGAGATTGTTTCAAATCCTCAAATCGAGGAAGAGAAAGGTCTAAGGTTGATTGTAAAGATTTATGATCAGAAATATCTTTGTTGGCTTCGTTTGAATCTAACGAATCAACGTTCTGAATACTACTTATTTGATTTCTTATCCACTCATTATTCTGCTTCGTTGCATCAGTTAATACAAATTGTTTCGGCAGAGTGAAGTCTGATAGATCTATTTGCTTAAGTTTTTTATTGCGTTCAAACGCTTTCAGTAAAATTGGATCGCAGGGCTTTGGTGGACTAGATGAATAATAAGTGTTCGGTTTGTACTCCTTACTTTGCCCATTCTCTTTCTTATCACTAATCGGAGAAATATTTAAAATTTTATTTTTATTGTCCTTATTTTCTTGTCCACTGCTTACTGGGCTGTCAGTATTTAAAGTCTTTCCATTATTATATATATTTTTTTTCACATCACTCTCTAGACTACAACTATGTGGACTAGATTTCTTATTCTGCTTATTCTCTTGTCCACTGTCTACTGTAAAAGTATTAGGACTATTTTCTTTGCCATTAGTCTTTGACCTTTTATTCTTCTTATTTTTTTTGCCACTGCTTACTGTAATGTGTGGATTATTTTCTCTGTTTTGATTAATTTCTTTTCCACTGCTTATTGGACTACAAGTATTTGGACTATTTTCTTTCTCAGTATTTATTGAAGTGTTATTCTCATTTAGAGGAGATGCCATTGCTGTTTGTTTTCGGGGCAAAACTTTGATTTGACAAGTATGTAGTATACCAAGTATACTCAGGGATAACTTGAAACTCTCTAACATCACCCTATTTAACTATTCAAATGAAAAACTTTATAGAATATATAGAGTGTCCATCTAGTGGTAAAAAATGTACTTATAAACTGAGCTCTTCGCTACTAGATGGAGTTTTCAAACACTATAGTTAGCAGATTAGCTTTTATTTGTATAACAAGTATTTATGTAAATATTAATTAATTTTATTGCTTAAAAAATCTAGTTTAAACAAATATTTTTTAATGTTCAATGTAAATGTCTACTGTTTAAATTATTTTCAATGTAAAGTCAGACACTGTTAAAAAATAGTGCATGTACACTATTACAAAACGGGCATTGTTACAAAATAGTGCATGTACATTATTTTGTTACCATATATACACAATATTTTAGTGAAAATCCAATGTAACTATTTTGAAAAAGCGGATATGTACACTGAATATTCACAATTCTCTATCAGTGCCCGACTTTGCACTGGAAAAAATTTATTTAGAGAGTAATATCACAATGAAAAAGGTAAGACTGACTCTCTGGCTAAAAGCTATTACGAGCCAAACAACAGAATTCACCACAGCGTCGTCCAAAAGCTATCTAGCGCACTTTCAAACTTACCTCTCGCCAACAAACAGGTACTCTAGTGCTCCAGCAGATAAAAATAAAAGGGAAATAAGAAGAAAGAAATGAAAGTGGCGAACTTACTTTGAGAGCCTCCTCGTGGGTCACTGCCCGAAAGGGCGTCCCGTTGACCTCCAGGATGGTGTCGCCTGGCCGAAGTCCAGCGCGCTCGGCCACCGAGCCTTCCTCCACCCGTGAAATATAGACTCCTACACCTGCAACAGAATAGTATCAATGTTCGGTTTTTGCATCCGCTTTACGATTTTTCGCAAAACTTGACTCCTTTTATACGCATATGTGTTTATAAACATGTTAGAACTAAGATATACGTAAATGTAAGCGTGTGCATGTGTATAGCTGTAGCGTGCGCTATTGCATCACCTTCCACCTCGGATATCATTTGTCACAGCGCCGCTCGCGACGCTTCTTCTCTTGCACCTTCTTTGAGGTAAATAGTACTTCTGACAAGGATTAAAGCTTTGCCTTCAACGTTTTTAATAACTCTAACAGTCTCTTACGATTATTGATTGTGTTATGTATGCATTTAAATAATAACAATTTATTTATTTAATAATATAAGAATCATTTATTAGAGCCAAAGAAAGCTTCTCGTATTTATAGCTGAAGCTTAAAAACGAATGTTATTTTATCTTGTGCATCCTTTACACTTGATATCATCTAAGTAATTTTATTCGAGATTAGAGTCTCAAGGATAAGTACGCGTGAATAATGTTATTTATTTTAATTTATATATAAGAATTTGCATATTCTAGTATTTCTTCTATTTGTTAGTATTGTACTCTTTTGCAATATAACTTCAACACGTAACTACATGTACAAAACAGAAATTGATCATATCCATAACTATACATGCTTTTATAATTTATGTTAATGTGATTTTTAGATTAAGTCTTAAAATTAATATTTAACATTTTTAAAATAGAATAATGTTTATGAATTGATTATGTTACATAATTCAATATACGTATAAGAGTAAAAGGATGTATCATATAATGTTTTAAAATTTATGTCTTGGCACTTCCAACGCAAGGATCAGATCTTCCTATGGACATATTCATTCGTATCACAAATGCTTGCTCAACGATTTATTCTCGTCCACGAGAGATTGAAGAACTTTCGACTAAAAGTTTCAGTTTCTCTTGACACCTGGGACAAATACGTCACCGTAAAAAGTAAAAGAAGCAGAAAAGTTGCCGGTTAAAAAAAGAAAGCTTAAATGCTGATATAGACTATTCAAAAAACGGCATTACGAGGATCGATGTCGAGTGAGGCTTTTTGAGAGTGGTACATGCAGATATCGCAATAGATGTAATATATCAGTGACCTGATATACACAACTGCATAAGATGACTTTATAATACATTTTCTATTGAAGAGAATTCATAAAGCGCTTTTACAGCAAATAAGCTGCCAATAAGCACTTCACTTGTTTTCTTTCACGAATAAAATTATTCATATATAATTTAAAGCATGCATAATACTTAAAGGTTACTCGTGAACTATTGCAATAAAAGTGAAATTAGCATTATCAAAAACAAAAATTGTTTAATGAACATTATACGTCTGATAAAGTGACTCTCTTATAATCAACTTTCTACCATAAATTACATTGACTACTTTTAATAATGTAGTAAATAAAGTATAAAGTTTTTATCGATTAGAATACGAATGATGGAAGAACATGGAATTCTCGAATAAACTGTTCTGTCAAAAATTTTCTCCAAGCTTTAGCTAAATGTCAAATTGATCATGAAAAATCAAAATTTACATTTTTTATATCTGTTTGTTGATTTTAAGGTCATTGTAAAAAAAAAATCTCGGCCAAATAAATTTAAGTTTAAAGTTAACGTGTTATTCATAATATGCTTACAAAAGAGCAACGTCGACTCGCACCGTTTACGAGATATTTTAATCGAAAGTAACATTGTTTTACCGAACGACGGTTGACGTGGTGACGCGCCAAGGGGAGAAACGAAGCGAAAAACACGGAGTGAAGGGTACAGTACAGTACCGTGAAAAAGTTTTCCTCTTGCATAGCGTAATAAAACATGCGTGGAAGACGCGATTCTTTAACTACTCCTCGAGGACTCCATTGAAATATCGATTTAATGCGTTCAGAGAATTTAATGAAAAATAACATTTTTTCAGTAAATACGATAAAATCCATATATAAAGAAAGGATTTATTTATTTAGTATTTAATATATAACAAAATTCATAAGCGGCTCTGTTAAAAAATGGCATTTCAGTGAATATGAGCCGTAATATATGGCTTATTTATTTGAAGAAGAGAACGAAACATCAAAGAGCTGACGTGAGCGACGATCATACGCTTCCGTGTACTTTCACGGATGCTTTCATCGCAATGGTAATTACAAGTAGAGCACTCACTATGTAATCGGTAAGATTGCCCATTTGCCTAATTAATCAGTTACCTACGACTTAAACTGCAGATGTTTGCGAATTATTATCCCTCGTGCACTTTGACACGTATAAGTCGATCAATGAATGCTCAGAACAGCATAAGCGTCTTAGGATTATGAGGTCGATTCGTAAAGTACGTCAACATATGTTTTCCAAATTATTCCATCACTCGACATGTTATACTTGGACTTGGACAGTTTTGCCAATTAAGGAAAATCGTTTCCATTGCTTAATTAAAGAGCATTCGGTTGATCGAATCGATTGCGTAAATGCTTTCTTCAATTAGATATAACGAGTCTGACATTTTTTATTAAAAATATTTTTTCAATTAATCAGTGTAACTTTACCATTGCAATATTCTCGACAGAGAATTGTAAACACCTTTAAATCTCAATGTAGGTATATGAAGAGAACCAACCATAAAAAGATAACTATTTCTCTAATGAACTTTTTCATAATTAAAATTACATCATATCAATAGCATTGTTAGCATTAATGGAACAGGGTCGTTATTCAAATAAATTCCATTGAATAAAATACAGTAATCATAAAAAGCATAACCCTCGCCTGTACTCCTAAATCCTGAAACGCTAGCAAAGAAGACACTATAGCCACGAGTTTCCCTTGGAATCTCGTTACGCATGTACGACAAAGTAGGAAACACGCGACCGTATCTCGACGTCCTTTTCGACTTAATCTGGAAATAGCGCACCAAGATAGGGGCTTTCCCTTCCCGACGCGCGCTAGGAAATCGACGTCCCGCACCTTGGCTTGGACTCGGCGGCGGCGGCCCACTGTAATTCAACGCTTCTTTCGCGCTCGCGATAGCGGCGAAATATATGGCTCGCAAGTCCCCTTTCGAGACTTACGTGTGCTGCGGCGTAATGTGTTTGCCTGAGCCCGTGCATATATATGTATTCCGGCGTGCACGCGACGGGTATATGCGTACTTCGAGTCTCGCGATCACGTGACGCCAAGACACACTGCACTTCACGCACAAATATATATAATAGCTAATAAAATAATCAAACGCAATGTTGTGGAAAGGACTGTAATAGTAAGAATTTATATTTGTTGGCTATAAGTTTTATTGATAAAGATATGAAATTCAGTGTTGCATATACAAAGAATTAAAAGTCGTGCAAAACGAGAAATCTTCAGTAAGGCTGAGAAAAATTTTATAATTGTTGGAAATAAACGAATTCCATTGGAATTTTGATTGCTCACGCAGCCCCAATGCATTTATAAGTGAGAATCAAAGAAGAGTCGTTTAGTAGATTATATTAAATTACTTAAAATTACTTTAAAATTTAAAGTTACTCTTATCTGATTCTGCGAAATGGCTGCTGAAACTCTTACTTAGCTGTGTTATTATAGTACATTTCGACACGGGTGCGGAAGGTGATTATTTACGCATCAGTTTCGAACAGTATTTTATACCACGAGAGCCGAATAATCATTTTAAAGTTATGATTTTGAGGTTAGATTGGTATAAAATAATATTTTGGCCTCTCTATAAA